>CM037879.1:163847708-164121547 GCA_021292165.1 Shinisaurus crocodilurus
TGGGCAGCCCAATCCTGTCAGCTTGGGCTGGGGCAGGTTAAGTAGTATCCTAAGTGCCACACTACCTCAGAAATAAAGTAGAAGCAGTATGCAATGCATCCCAAAAGACCATAGCAGCAATGAAAGCCAACCCAAGACATTTTGTTGCCTGATCTCAAGGTGAAGGACAAGATGCTCCCCCCCCCCCCCCAGCCATTCCACATAGAGAAGCTGACTGGACTGGCAGCTGATTCTTACTTTAACATTGGAGATGCGACAGTAGCCTCCTCCACACCTGAGGGCAGCAGGGTAGCTAGCTTAAAGGGTGCGTGGCAGGCTGCATAATACACATAGCTCTGTCCTCCAACAGCTCACCACCACTTCCTCACTGCTCCACCTGGTGCCTGCTTGCTGCCCACTCAAACAAATGTTGCAGTGCAGCAGCAGTGCATCACGTGAACTGAGCAATGCATGCGTGATGCCTAGTGGAGTCATATATAGCCTGGCCTCACTGCCTCTGTGCTTGCTTGCTTGCTCAGACAGGGGCCTTTCACAATGGTGTTGTCTGTGACACATTGGGAGATGGCAATTAGGCAAGAGAGCCTGCTGGCCCAGGCTAACAACAGGCTGGCACTGCATCTGGGGCACTGGCTTGGGATTGGAATGGCCAAGGGAGGTTCAGGAGTAATGGGTAGAGGAATGTTGTTGCTACTGTTTCCCACTGTCTACTACCTGAGGAGGCATCTGGAGGGTACCAGGTTGGGGAAGGATGGGTAAGCCCTACTGATTTGTTTCTCCACATGTAGGGCTAAAGTGTGGAGGAGAGAGCAGGGCTGTGTCTCCTGCCCTTCCCCCCCCCCCTTTCTGTGCATTGAGCCTAGACATCTGCAAATGGGCACTTAGGCATGAGCAGTTTCACACAAGCAGAACCCCCTGGGAGTGGGCCAAGAGGTGTTACCCTGTTCTATGTTAGCTCTACATGTGGAGGAGATTTTTCTCAGTCTCACCCTAGAAACCAGGGAGAAGAGGGATGCCCTCAAATGGTTAAGGGATTAAGACTACCCTTAGAACTGAAATTGGGCACATGCAACGACCAAGACATAATAAGTACCAGAAAAGTGTTTCTGAGAACTGGACACTTTAACATCAGACAATCTAAATGGGAGACATGAGGTTTATCTTGGAATGGATACTAGCATTCCAGCACAGAGTAATCCAAGCTACATATGGGATGGAATAGTGGATTGTGTCTATCATCTATTTCTATTTATATCGCACCCTTCATAAAAATTCCAGAGGGGGGTAACAACAATGTTAAAACAATAAAACAGCAACAATATACTATAAACAAACATCTAACAAAACCAAGAAAACAATCAGCAGCTAGATTGATTGTAGCGGCAACTAACCACTTATAAATGCCTGGTGCCAAAAAAAATGTCAAGAAAGTTGGCCCCAGGCATACCTCTTAGGGGAGGGCACCACCACAGAGAAGGCCCTATCTCATGTCACCACCTGATGTACTTCCCCTAATGATGGAACCAGGTTCCCACTAATCCCACCTCACTCCAGATCTAAGAGCACAGACAGACTGATACAGGGAGAGGCATTCCTTCAGATACTTCAGATTCCCAAGTCATGTATGGACAATACTTGCAATATCTAATGCTGTACTCAGTGTGATAAACATATATTCTCTCTGGGGAACATTCTAACTGTTATGGAGTGCTGGTGCACACACATTACTTACTTACTTATTAATTACTATTCACCTTAGAACTGGACATGTTTATATTTTATTAATTTTACCATTTGCAAGATTTTCCAGATCTTCACCAACCAGTCATGTTTAGAAGATTTATAGCACAACCCTGTGCATGTTTACATGGAAATAAATCCCACTGTTTTCTCAGGATTGTGCTTTTCTTTTGTAAATGTGTTTAGGATTTCAGGTTGAAATCCTGTGCATGTTTACTCAGAAGTCTCACTGTGTGCAATGGTGCTTACTCCCAGGTAAGTGTGCACAGGATTGTTTATGCATGTTTATTTAAGATCACAACTTGATATTGATCAGATGTACATTACATTAGAAAGTTGCTTGCGTCTTGGCGATTGATGGGTTCTGTCACTAATACACAGGTGTATCAAAATTGTTAGGGACTTCCTGATGAGCTACAGTCCTGCAATTTGTTATGAGCATAGTCCAAGGAAAAATCAGAAGATTGGACATGTGTACTTCTTTCCCTTAAAACAGGGAACAGTGACCCAGTTAGCATATAACAGCAGCAAATCCTGGGTTAATTAACTTATGATTTGCTCTGGCACATGCCAGGCATGTTCCATAGCCTTTTTAAATATTCCACCCCTGATCTGGTTCATTAGGGCTTGCTACATGGCATCCAAACCCGGACACTATGACCTGGTTTGCATGATCAAAACAAGCCATGGTGGCTTGTTATGAGCCACAGCATGATTTGCATAATCACCACCTGGCCATTACTTACTGTGTCATCCGAACCTGAGTGGCATTGCTTGTTGGAGGGTTAAACAACCTGCAAATAACCCATAGGCTGTTGTAGGGTGGTTTGTTGTGATCATGCGAGCTGGCCCTATAGGTTAATTGTGGGTTAAACAACCCACAGTTAACTTACAATTAAGTCAGGTTAATGGGAGGGCCAGTTCGCACAATCACAGTGAGGGAAATAAGCCTATGGGTTATTTGAGGGTTGCTGCCCCCTCAAACAAGCCATGCTGCCTGGATTTGGATGGCATGGCAAGCCATGCCAGCAAGGGTAATTAGAGAAATCCAACCAGCCTGCACAGTGGGGTTAAACATACTGTGATCATGCGAACCAGTTCAGAGTGTCAGGGTTTGGACATCATGTAGCAACCCCTAATTGGCCCAATCGGGGGTTGAATATTCAAAAAGGCTACGGCACGTGCCTGGCCCGCACCACGGCAAATCGTAGGTTAATTAACCCACAATTTGGTACTGTTATGTGTGAACAGCCTTACTGTGTGCCTCACCCACCTTACTACTAGAGAAGTCTAACAACTGAACATCTTTTCTCTCAAAAAGATGGATTCAGAGTATACCCTCAAATGATTAAGCTATTCCTACACTAGCTAGGAAGCTGAAATTTGGTATATACATAGACACCTTGGAAATCACTTGAAAGTCTCTCCCCAAAAATGGGAGAGGCAAGAACAGTACTCCAAGATGGCTAAGGTGCTTTCAGACCACCGAGAAAGCCAAAATTTGCATAGCCCACGCCATGCGGACAACTGGAAATGTCTAAAAACTGGACATTTTGGCACCTAGCAGTCAAAGTGTGGGGCATTACATTTGCCTCATAATAGAAGTCAGCATTCCAGAGCAGGCCAAGCCAAGCCACAAGTGTGATGGGCAGATAAACCGTGGGAGTTCCATTGACTCTTGACTCTTGGATCAGCAGCAGCATTGATATGTTTGTAGAATGAAAACTTAATTTACTAGTACTTTAATAAACACATCAATGGAGCAAAAGGTATTGAACATATGTTGTTTTCTTTACATTCCTTCCTTATTCCCCCCTCCACAAATTATGCTTAAGCATCAATTATTATAGATGGGATAAAAAGTTGTTGCAATTGAAGATAGCAATCCTACAGTTACCTGGAAGTAAGTCCAACTGAGCATAGTGGGATTTACATGAGTAAACATGCATAGGATTGCATTGTTAGACTACATTCCTATACCCACTTACCTGGGAGTAAACCCCATTGAATTCAATGGGATTTGCTTCTGAGTAGACATGTATAGGAGGATTATGCTGTTAATCACCTTTTCATATATGGAAATCACCATTGTAATGTGGGTATTATTCCCCACCCCCCTGACATGAATTTGGATGGAATTGGTTCATCTGCCAAACCAGTTACCAATTCTTCATTGACCTGAACCAGAACTGAACCCAAACAACTTCAACCATAGCTCAAAGTTACAACAGGTACTAGCTGACAGCACTGTCAGCTCCATCTGAGGAACAGCACCACCACCAGTCATGGTACCACACCCAGATAACACCCCTGGCAACATGGTATCACCCAGGTAATGGCAACCACGGTGCCACCAATTGTGGCATCACATCATATGACTCCTGGGCATTGATGGTGCCATATCAAGGAATGATGTCAAATAGTTATGTTAGTCGATTAGAAAAAAATATTCACAGTAAATAATATGAATAAAATAATGTAAAATAATACAGTTGGAACAAATGAATGTTCATAATTCAATATGAACGTTTTTGAGTTGCACAGAATTCTTCCTCTAGTAATGTAGCTGTATATTGAAGAAAAATAAAAGATGGAGAGTAGATATTTCTGATATGACTTTTTGTTTTCAAAGGAAGTTCTTCTACTGCTTCTTTGCAGCTTGTCTCTAACATAAGACTTTTAATACATTGGAAAACTCTAATCTAATCTAATGAAGGCTGCACTCCTGTACAATTGACTTCAGTGAGACTTACTTCTGAGTAAATATGTATAGAAGCAGACTGTATGTCTGCAAAATCTCCCCAGATTCCCATCTTAAGACTTAAACAACCTGCAGACACATCCAGCCTGATCAAGATTCTGTGCAATTCAAAAGCTGTGCAAGTCAAAAGCTTGCATACTGTGTCAATTTGCTTTAAAGGAGCATTTCATTTTTCAGATTGAATCCTCACGCACACACATCCATGCACAGCTCTGCATTCATTTAAGAAAGCAAATCCATAAGTTTAAAGGGGCATTTCTGTGACAGATTTGTCCTTGCTTAGGGATATTATGAGATGGGATTTCTGTATTCAGCTTGATCATGGATCAGCAGGTAACATATTCCAAGAACAAAGTGTCACCATGGAATGTGTAAGTTTACAAAATTCCTGGTATTAACACACAGATTTTAGATAGAGGACTCTTGAGATCGGGTGTGTCTTTTCATCTTTTACTTCAAAATCTTAAGTGGTTTTTAAATGATTCACATTTGATATAAGAGCATTGAACAGATACAAAATGCATACTTGTTACAGCCAAAACCCATTTCAAAAAGCGTTTTAAGTTTAGTTCTAGGAGCATTCTCTTCCCCCACCCCCTTTTTAACAAAGATTAAAGCATCTTACCCAATGACATTTCTGAGCTGGGAGCAAAATGGAGCAGAGAAGTCAATGACTGAGTAGGCATGACATGACAGCCCATCATAGGTTGTTACCCACGATGGGTTGTTGTGTTGTGCAAACCCGGACTGATTCATGCAGAGTGGATTGTTTGAGAGCAACAAGCCACCCTGACAACACATAGCATGTTCTAGGGGTTGTTTCACCCATGATGGGTTGGTGTGCCGTCTGAACCCAGGTGACAGCCCCCATTGTGGGTGAAGGGAATGGCTGAGCAAGTGGCTTGGCAAGAGCAGCAAAATACCCTTGCCGCTCTTGTCAAGTTTGCCCTGGCCACCGCCAGTGCCAGCTGCCCCACAGGTGCCCATGCAGCACCTGGGAGCAACTGGCACTGGATTGGTGTCCCTTGCCATGATTGCAAGCTGATTTTGGCTTGCCGTGACTTTTTTCCAGTTTCCCATTCTCCCCCCCCCCCCAACCCAGGATCACAAAGTATGGCTTGACAGCTGACTTTCACAGTCTGCATTTTGACAGCCAGACCCTTCAAAGTGCCCAAGTGGCACATTGGAGGGGTTATCAGTGGTTGGGAAACATTAAAAAAAAAATAAAATTGGCACACTCAATGTGCACAAATATTTTCATTTTTAAAAAAGTTGGCCATAGTTGTACGACTATGTAGGAGCACAGTTCCACAAGTGCAGAAATTGGGAGCCTGGGTTGACAGGCTCCTTGGGGTTTTTCAATGCTGCTGCCTGCTGAGTGCCTGAAGTGCAGAGGCATTTTTGCTTTGCTGTTGTTAAAAGTCATTTTAGCAACTCTCATTCAGAGGGCAGCAGCACTAGAAAGCCCCAAGGGAGGAGGTCCTGGCTAAGTTCTCTAGGAGGCTTTCCAAGAAGCTCAAGCAGCTGGAGTGGCTACAAGGACAGAATGGGGCAAAATGGTAAAAGAGCGCACACATCCCTCAGGCACCTCCTTACAGTAAGGTAACCACTTAAGCCCTGCCCCCTGAGAAATTTCTCCCAAATTCTCGCCCCTTTCCACAATTTTCAGGTGCAGTTTCTTTTCGCCCCTTCCCACCCAATCATAGAAGGGTCAAAAAGAAATAGATTTTAAAAATTCAGTGCTAATGTAGCTGTCATGGCTAGGCAATCCAAATCTATTTACTATTTGGCCAGACAGTTTCATATATATAGCAGCCTATGTGTTTTATACTCCCCACTTTAACAACTGGGCCATTTTGCATGATCACCATAGCCCACCATTGGTTTATTTAAGTTGTGGTGGGTTGCAGCTTGTGCTGGTGGCCATTTTGAATATTCAGCCCCCAGTGGGGTGTTACCGTGGTTTGTCATGTTGTCCGAACCCAGGTGGTAGGGGCTATTTGAGGGTTAAACAACCCTCAAATAGACCGCGGGTTCTACTAGCGTTGAAAAAAATGATCCTTCAATGCCAACTTCAGTGGACCACTCATGTTGTTCGAATGCCTGACTGCCATCTCCCAAAGCAGTGACTTTATTCCCAACACAAGGATGGAAAGCGGAATATCGGTGGTCAATATAAGAGGTTTAAAGATGTTCATAAGGCTAATCTTAAAAAATGCAATATAAACATTGAAAACTGGGAAGCTCTGGCCCATTAACAATCTAACTGGAGGTTGGCCTTTCACAAAGGTTCTATGGACTTTGAAGAAGCCCGAGTGCAAGGGGAAAGGGGGAAACATGCTAAGCGAAAAGCACGTCAAATGAATCCTTTACAGGACCATCTTCCATCTGGTAACCTGTGTCCTCACTGTGGGAAGCTGTGTGGATCTAGAATTGGCCTCCACAGTCACTTACGGACCCAACGCTAGAGTCTACACAATTTTCTTTAGAATTTCCTCCTTTTAAAATCTCCTTTTTGTAAATTTTTATCCTGGAAGACAATCTTACTCGGTCACGAGTGATCGCTTGATGATGATGATTTGAGGGTTATTTAACCCTCAAACAACCCCTGTTGCCCAGGTTCAGATGTCATGACAACCCCCCCCCCCCCCAGGGATTGACTATTCAAAATGGCTACCAGCACACACCACAACCCACCATGGCTTAAATAAGCCACAGTGGGCTGTGGTGATTGTGTGAAATCAGACACTATCTTCATCTTCTCTGAGGTAAAGGAAGACACCAAAGAACTTCTTGCCAGTGATACCCTCTTTGGCTCTCACAAAAAGAAAGACCCCCAGTCCTGAGCAGCACCCTCAGTGAGTGTGACCTGACTGTGCTTGCCAATGTTACCCAGTAACAGCACACTGGGTAGCTGTTGCAGAGAGATCAAGCCTTTGAATTTGAAACTCTGAATGCTGCATTGTGACACAAGATACTGGTGCCATTTTGAACAAGGCTTTTACCTTCTGCTTGGTCCTGTGTGACCTACCTAGGTGCCTTTTAAATTTCATATAAATATAATGAAAAACACAGGACCCAAACCTGCTGTAATGGAGTCGTTTGTCACTCCCTCTAATAGCAAATTCAGGTAGTGAGTGCCAACAGGATTGAAGCCCAAATGGGGCTACTGAGAAACAAGAGGGAGGTGTCAGCATGATTGGGGGAACCCTGAAGTTTGCAGAAGGGCACAAAATTAAAAACAGCAATAAAACAAAACAAAAAACAACAACCCTAAGGGGTAAAATGCCCCCCCCCACACACACACAGCCCAATGAGGACTGAGCATACTCATTACCCACGGAACACTGAGTGTTGGTTGGAAAAGAAAAATGGAAAACTGCAGGGATTGTGGAATGGAGTATCCTGGAGGAAAACATGGCTGGCTGGCAGGAACCCTAAACAGGAGCCACTTCTGTTAGGAAGTGAAGATACGCTGCAACATTTTGTTTCATAGATAGAGTTGGAAGGGACCTACCTACAGGCCATTGAGTCCAACCCCCTGCTCAATGCAGGAAACTAGAAGAGGGGTCTCCCATCCAAGTAATAATGTAGCATGGGAGAGATGCTATTTGGTGATGGGGGAGGCCAAAGGGAAAGAGGCAAGCATCCTGATTCAGGCACACATGACAGTATGTGTATGGAAATGTTTTTAAGATTAAAAAAAAACATTTTAAAATAGATAGTCTTAAAACAGGTGTCATAAAAACACCTGTTCAGAGTCTCTCTTTGGAATGTAAGTTTTGTACCCTAACATTTTTGACAGGTTCTTCTTTTTAAAAGACAAAAGAAAGAGTCTTGACTTCAAACAGATTTTCTTAATAAAATTGCAGGAGACAAAAACACCAAGGGGGGAAAAGTCTCCTAAAATATAAAATAGCTGTCACCCTGTGGGAATGCGAATGAGGAAGACTTCAGAAAATGATGCGTGCTCTTGGAAATGTCTCGTTGACTAACACAGCATGAGAACCTGAGTCAGAAAGGAAATGCTGTTTTATTTTATTTTTTATTTTTTTAAAAAAAGATGTATAGTTAATGCAGTCAAAGCAGGCTTGAGTTGAGAAATCTTTGAATAGAAAATCACGATCCCCAATCCTTTTCATGAAGAAAGACTGTCTCTTTGGTAGGAAATTTACCTTCCCTTATTCAGTAGAGGCAAATTTCTTTCTCTCTGCGTAGTGCTTTTAAGATGGCTTTTAATAGAAAGATTTTGATAGGGAAAACAATGTTTTGCAATAGTGAGTGGACTGAATTAATTCACACTGCTTTAATGACTTTTTTTTTAGCAGATAAGGCAGTATATAAATACTAACAAAAAATAAAATAATAAAAAAATATTTGGTTTCATAACTCTGAAACACTTGCAGACACTTCACCCAAATCCACTGCTCAACCCTTTGTTTGTCTGATAAGGTTTGGACCATTGAGGAAATCCAGAATGAAGGCTGCAAGTGGGTTGTCCTGTGTAATGTAACCAGAACATGCAAAAGCAAGCAACTTTCCATTCACATTCACTTTCTGACCCTCAAGCAGAAGAGACAGGCAGCATCATAAATGGTCATTCCAGACTGTGAAGAGGGGGATGCATGTATTTCAAGAGATATGTGATTTGCATGATGCTATGACACTATGTTTTATTTCACCATCTGTCTGATAGAGCACTGGATGACTCTATCCTTGGGTAACCCCTCCCATAGATGGTGCTTTAAGGCAGGGTGAGCTTACTTCAGTCTTGAGTGATTTATGTATTATTTTACAAGAACCCTTGTGGTTACCAGCCTGTTTTAAACATATACAACATGTCTCAGGATCTTTGAAAGAATTATGCCTTAACTGTTAAGAGAACCTGAGTATACACTCCTGCTCTAAAAACACAAGATTAAGTTAATCCAGTGTTCTTAGCAAGAATTGCCTCAAGCAGCAAATATTCCGTGGACCACAGGCCTGTAGTTCACGCTGGCTCAGCTTGTCTGAGTGTGGAAAGCTAAGCAGGGTCAGGCCTGGTTATTACTTGGATGGGAGACCCCACCTCTAGTTTCCTGCATTGAGCAGGGGGTTGGACTCGATGGCCTGTAGGCCCCTTCCAACTCTATGATCTATGAATCTGTGAAATTGGCCAGTGGATCACTACTCGACTGTGGTCAATTTTCTGTCCACTCCTGCTCTAAGACATATTGGGAAAGGCTGCTACTTCCTGTCCTTAAACCAAACTCCAGCTTCCAACAGATGTGATCTGCATCACTTTGATCCATAGGGCTTGCTTCCAAACCTCACTTTCTATAAATATAATGAAAAGGATGCTACAAGCTGTATTCAGTTGGCAGGACCGACGCTTGCTCAGTATCCAAGCATCTACAGGATTCTTTTTATTTATTATATATTTATACCCCGCCTTTTTTCCTGCAAGGAACCCAAGGTGGCTTACATAATCCTCCTCCTCTCCATTTTATCCTCACAACAACCCTGTGAGGTAGGTTAGGCTGAGAGTCAGTGACTGGCCCAAAGTCACCCAGTGAGTTTCATGGCCGAGTGGGGACTAGAACCCGGATCTCCCGGGTCCCAGTCCAACACTCTCACCACTACGCCACACTGGCTCAAATAGCAGTCTCTTACTCTAGCAGTAAATTTGTGTGTGCACACGTGTGTGTATCACTCACACTCACACACACACACTCAACATCTCTCCGGGCACATTAAAAAACAAAAACCTCTATCCATGTGATTTTGTTTTACAACATGATTGCGTAATATGCAAGTGACTCACATGCCAAGGTGGGGGCATCACTTAATCAGCTATGCATTATATAAGCATGCTATAGAGTGAAACCACATGTGTGAAAGTTTTGTAAAATGATCCTAGAGTGATATGTGAGCAACCATGTCAGTCCATGCATTATGTAAAAGTCATCTCAGTGTCAGGCCTAGGTAAATTTTTAGGGAGGAAAATAATTTCCGTGCCCTAAACTGCCTTCTGCTGGTTCCTGTTTTGTGTGGCTAAAAAAGCTCAGTGAAGCCCATTGTAATTTTTGAGCAAAGAATGTAGGAGCTGATTCTGGGGTACATTATGTGGATATTGATGGAAATTGTAATATTGCCTGCTTAAATCAACGAGGTAATGTAACCACTAGTTACAGTGGGAGGAAAGGGTTAATTGAATAAGCCTCAGGGTGCATGTTTTGTAACCCCTCCTCCCTACTTCCTGCCTCTCTGTGGTGAGCTCTCCCTCTCTGTCACTGTCTCTCCAAACTAATGGAAACACGGTCTGAGCTGGCTTCCAGCCAGTGATCTCCAATGAAGCTGACTCTTAATACCAAAGACTCTAATCTGCCTATATGCATACTGCATATATGAATAAATGGACTGTAAGTAAAACTAATAAATGTCTTTATTAATTTTAAACCTTGTTTGGACAATCCATTTCCTTTTAAGAGCCTTTTAGCAGTTTAACAACCCACGTGGTGATAACCAGTTTCAATAACCAGGCTGTGCATAAGGGGGAAAACTGCTTTGGCCTAACCAGTATAGGACCGACTCCTTTCCATATCCTCCAACAGGTTATGGGCCCAGAACCCAGACCCAGAGCAGTTAATAATTTAACCATTATTAATGTGCATGAGTGTTTTTAGGCAGTAAGTTGAACTGGTATTTTTTGGGCTTTATTTACTGTTTTTGCTTTTGGATGCATTTTTTTTATTTTTTTATTTTTTTTGCCTCACCACTTTATAAGCTGATAACAAAGGAGAATCACGGAAATATGAGTATATCAAAGAAAGTGTGAAAACACCACCGTGATAGAACTTTCTTTTATCTATTTTTTTTTAAAAAATTAACTTTTTAACAATACATGTTCAATCATTATATTTAAACTTTCTTTTTCTATTTTTGGAATTAACATTTTTTTACAACACATATTGATTTAATATTTATATAAACTTTAAAAACTTTTCAATAATCAATCTTTACAAACTGTTCACTAATCATGCTGTAACACAGAGTATACAGCATGTATAATTATATCCAATGGTAATCACCCCCTTATCTTTCAGGGGTTTAGCATCCACCAAACTTGCTGTATTTTTATAGAGTTAATGAAAACCTTTCTTTGTTTTTTCTTTGTCTTCATGGAGTTGCTGCAGCCTTTACTCTTATTTTTTGAGATGGCCTTCAAATGAGCCTTCCTCTCCGTTTTTTCTTTTTGAGTGGCTTAAAGCATTATTTCTCCTTGGAATGGTTTCCAGAAGCCTGATATTCTCCGTATCCTCACTTGTTTTTTTCCCCAACAAGAAACCGGTTTGGACTTCTTGTTTCGTGCAATATTTGCCTTTCTCAAGGGTTTCAAGGATAGTCACGGGCTTATATCAGTTTCATTACCCTCTATAATACAAAAACATTTGTTGTGTTGCCAAACATATTTCCAAAACAGTCAACCACCATAAATCCCAACATTTTCACTTACGTTCTCTTTTTTGTGGGTTGTTATTCCATTTACATCCTCTAGTGGCCATACTGTTGCATGCATGTATATACTCTATGGACAGCTGTAAATCATTCCAGCAGAACCAATTGATACTCCCTCTGGGTTATTACAATTAATTAAGTATTATTAAGAGTAATTTTTGGACTGGAAAACTGCATTTTTGTTGAGAAGGAGCCAAGACAAGCCCCTGGCTACTGAGAAGAGAGAACCATTTGCAAAACAAAAGAGCTGCTTTCCCCAGCTTTGGACTTAATCCCCTGCCAATCAATCTTCCTCCTCCCTCCAAGCAAGGAGAAGTTTTAACCCTATAAGTGCTAAACATGGTTGCAGCAGATAGATTTTTCCTGCCAAAGCTCACAAAGACCAATTACAGAGCAAGGGAATATTCTTTGAAAGCTGCTTTGCAAGGAATGAATGCAGAATTTGTCCTGACTACAGACAAGCCCATAGATAACGATGGTAATACTGCAATGAGTAAAAAATGGAATATGGCGGATGGCAAGGCTATAAGCCTGATGTTCACTGGACTAGACCCATACCCCAGAGATGACTGGTACCATAGAAAAGAAGAACAGATATGTCATAGAAATGACGAAATGCATGCTATTGGACTCTGGCTTGCCTAACAAGTGGTGGGCAGAACCCATGGCAACAGCAGTTTACCTCCAAAATAGACTGTCAACTAAAGGGACAACAGATACACCATACCACCACTGGCATGGTAAACCACCAAAGGTGAAGCATTTGAGAACATTCGGATCCACAGCTTACAGCTAGGGATGTCACCGTGGATATCGGGGGGCTGGAGCCAGGCCGAAATTGGCCCCGCTCACAGCCCCCTGATAATCACGGGCCTACCTTGCCATGCCTCTTGGTCCGCCGCTCGAGCCGGGCAGCTGCGCCGACTGCACGGGCTTCTGTTGCATCATTTTGTAGAAACCAGGGCAACAGGGCTTAAAACGGCCGCGATGGGCATACAAATTGAAAGGGAGAAAGATGGATCATATCTCCTAAGCCAGAAAAACAAAATTGTGGACTTGCTAGAGACTCTTGGACTGAATGAAGCCCACACTGTAGCCACACCAATGAATGCAGAGTTCCAGAAAAATATCGAAGAAAGTAAGCCATTGCCAGCAAACAATATATACAGAACTGCTATAGGAAAGCTTTTGTATACAATAATACCTTGGATTACGAGTAACCCGGTGTGCGAGCATTTTGAAAGGCGAGCAAAAATGTTGCAAAAATTTTGACTCGCTAAACGAGCGAGGTCTTGCAAAACTAGCACACCGGGTTACTCGCTGCCGCGTGGAGCCGCCCGGGAGCCGGCGCAGAGCGAGCGCCCATGCCTGGCCTCCGCGGCTCCCTGCCAGGGAGCCGGTAAAGCACTGCCAGCTTCATGCATGGAGGCGCTCCCGCCGCTCCCCACCTTTTCTTTTCCAGCGGCGGCTCGCCTCTCTGCGGCGAGCCGCCCACGCTGCCATACCCGGTCCCGTCACATCCTGAAGCGGCTCCCTTTTCTCTAACCATGTGGCTTCCTTTTCTTTTCCAGCAGTGGCTCGCCTCCCCTCAGCGAGCCGCCCGCGCTGCCATCGCCGGTCCCGTCGCATCCGGAAGCGACGGGACGGGACCGGCGCCAGCGGCGCCGGCAGTGCCGGCAGCTCACCGCGGACAGGAGAGGCGAGCCGCCGCTGGAAAAGCGGCTCCCTTTTCTCTTCCATGTGGCTCCCTTTTCTTTTCCAGCGGCGGCTCGCGTCCCCTCAGCGAGCCGCCTGCGCTGCCATTGCCGGTCCCGTCGCATCCACGCATGGAGCCGGCAGTGCTTTGCTGGCTCCCTGGTAGGGAGCTGCAGAGGCCAGGCGCGGGCGCTCGCTCTGCTGGCTCCTTGCGCTGCGGTGCCACTTCCCTGCCTGGGAACCGGCACAGCAGCACGGGAGGCGCCCGCAGAGCGAGTGGAGGTGCGGTGCAGTGCGGTCACTTGCTCTGCAGGCACCTCACGCTGCTGTGCTGGCTCCCGGGAATTCATTCCACGAGCATTTAATCACTGCTTTGCTGGCTCCCTCCATGGGGCTCCCTTCCAGGGAGCCGGCAAAGCAGAGTTTAAATGGTTGTGGAACGAATAATCTGAGTTCCTATTATTTCTAATGGGGAAACTCGCTTTGATATGCGAGTTTTTTGGATTATGAGCATGGTTCTGGAACAAATTATGCTCGTAATCCAAGGTATTACTGTATAAGTAACACTTGCAGACCAGACATTGCCACTGCTGTAGGGTTCCTTAGCAGGAAAAACAAGAATCCCACAGAAAGAGACTTGGTCGCAGTAAAGAGAGTAGCAAGATACCTAAAGGGAACCATGGATTACAAATTAAAGCTACCAGCCATCCAAAGTTAATAGGCTACACAGATGCCGACTGGGCAGGAGACAGAACAGACCGCAGATCCACGCATGGACCTTTGTTCTTTTATGGCGGAAGACTTGTCTCCTAGTCCAGCAAAAGGCAAACCTTTGTTGTGCAGTCTTCAACTGAATCTGAGTATGTTGGAGCAGCTTACATATGTAAAGAAGCCCTATGGCTGGACAAGTCGCTCAGAGATCTTGGCATAGAAGAGCAATAGCCCATCCAGCTTCATGAGGACAATCAGAGCTGTATTCACATAGCTCAAACCCAAGGCTTTGTTGCAAATCTGAAGCACATAGATGTGAAGTACCATGTCATTCGCGAAATGACTCAGAGGGGACAAATCCAGATGGTGTACTGCCCTACCAAGGAGATGCCAGCAGACAGCTTGACGAAACCACTGCCTCGAGACCATTTCCAAGAACTAAGAAACAGACTAGGTTTAGTTGATTAATGCATGCAATATTAAGAAGGGGTGCTGGAAATTGTAATATTGCCTGTTTGAATCAACGAGGTAATGTAACCACTAGTTACAGTGGGAGGAAAGGGTTAACTGAACAATCCCCAGTAATCTCCAATGAAGCAGACTCTTAATACCAAAGACTCTAATCTACCTATATGCATTCTGCATATATGAATAAACGAATTGTAAGTAAAACGAATACATTTCTTTATTAGTTTTAAACCTTGTTTGGACAATCCGTTTCATTTTAAGAGCCTTTTAGCAGGGTTTAACAACCCATGTGGTGGTGATAACCAATTTCAATAACCAGGCTGTGCATAAGGGGGAAAGCTCTGCTTTGTCCTAACCAGTATAGGACTGACTCCTTTCCATATCCTCCAACAGATATGTATGCATATGTGATAAGATTCAAAACTAGACATAGGTTTCTAGTAAGTTCAAG
Organism: Shinisaurus crocodilurus; assembly: GCA_021292165.1. Lineage (NCBI taxonomy): Eukaryota > Metazoa > Chordata > Lepidosauria > Squamata > Shinisauridae > Shinisaurus > Shinisaurus crocodilurus. The sequence goes on from CM037879.1 coordinate 163,863,029, forward strand.
CTCTGCATATTTTCTTTTCAGAAATGTAGAACATTTCACTATCCTGAAATGGATTATTCTTAATGCCAGTCATGGTTGACAAGAGGGAAGCTTTGGTTGGAATGACATATTAGACTTGATACAGGGCTGCCACCAAAAAACAGCGGTCCTAGATCGAGTTCTTCCCCACCTAGATTTAGGTGTCTAGTTTAGTATATTTACCGGTGTTGTAATGTCATCAAAGCATGCATTTCCCAACTCCTGCCAGCAGTGGTGCCATCAGGGCAGGACTGTAGAGCAGAAGGTCAGGACCCCACTCAGCAGAATGAGCAGGAGGGCTCTCAAATGCAACAGGGCTGGCTTAACACAATTTGAAGCAAATGAAGTCAGACATATTACCATCCAAAGAGGTGGGTCCATTAAGCCCAGAGTCTAAAATTACCTAACTGTACCACTCCCTGCCGGCAGCAGATAATAATGTAGACAAGCCTGGTGCAGGGAAACTCACTTCCTCATGGCATGGGTAAGTGACTCTAAATGTTACAGGAAGAGGGCATGACATGGAGCTACCATTTTTGGTGGGAACATTGTGTGTTTCCAGTAACTTGTAGGTCTGCTCTCAGATGAAGCCAGTAAATTCCCAGCAGACTCCCAAGGTCCTTTGCTGTGTTTCATCAGGTGTCCAGTAGTGTGCTGAACAGAGGATGATCAAAGAGGATGATCAAAGACACTGGTGAGGAATAGGTTTTCCTCCAGATGTTGTTGGACTGCAACTCCCATCAGCCCTAATTAGCATGGCCAATGGTGAGGAATAATGGGAATTATAGTCCAACAACATCTGGAGGGCCACCCCTGACCCAAGAGCAGTCTTGTAATATATTCCAAGCCACAAAAGAGAGGAATGGCATCAAATCCTGAGGTAAATAAGGAATATGAAGAGGTGCACAGAAGATTTACTGAATGACAAAAATGTCCAAAATCCCAGTCCATTTCAGGCCACACAGCTGGAGAATATCTTGAAAAATAGTAAAGACCTCATTAATATTATTACAATCAGAAAACACTATCATAAACATCAGTGTTTATTGTTTAATTAATATGGTCATTATAAAGCTTCATCAGTTGTTACAACAACCAAAATAAAATCTAAAACATTAAAGAAAACTTATTCCAAATGTAAAATAAAGCAAAGCATTAATTCATATGCACATTTTTACAGTAAGATATACATTTATTTCAATGAATTTTGTTTGCAGTTTCAGAGCAGCCATGGCCGATCTTGATTAGACAGATGATAAAACTATGTTTGCTAAATCATTTGGCTAGGTCCTATAACAGTTTCTCAATGAATTTCTCCCTAAAGTTTTATGAATATTACACAATGGAGGTTGTAATGGCAAATATATTCTCAGTTTCCTAAGCTCCACAGACACATAAAGATTGTTATAATGGAATTTTCTGGTATTGCCCCTCAAGAAATTGAGAAGGCATAATTTGGAATCTCAATGCAAAACAAACAAATAAACAAGCGTTAGGCAGCAATGTGGAGATTAAATTGTAGAAACAGCTCTCAAGGGCATGATCAGTCTTAATGAGGCAGAGGTATGGTGAAATAAAAAAAGTCTAAATTGACTCCATATCTTGATTAGAAAAGTAATCCCTCAACCCATTTATATTATGTGTGTATATACACACATTCTCATATGTATATATATATATATATATATACACGCACACGCACACGCACACGCACGCATGTGCGCGCGCGCGCACCCCCCCCTCCCAGGTCTGGACTCCGATAAGGTAAAGTTTGGTGCTTGATGTCAAATCATGTACAAGCTGGGCCTGTAAAGAGGGATGGGCTCCACTTGTACAAAAATAGAACCAGATTGCTGGTGCTAAACATAAAAAAGGTGGCAGGTATAAAAAAGGTTTCCAGTTGGCCAAATGAAGATGGGGAGGAAACAGGCCATGAGCATATGGTGAAACATGATAGCCAGTCAAAGAGGCCTTAAGTGCCATGGCAGAAGACTCACAGGCCACAGATATCTGGGGAGGGACACCATGTATAGGTGTTTCTATGCTAATGCTAGAAGCCTCCAAGCCAAAATGGGAGAGGTGGAGTTTTAAAGGAGAACCTAGATATAGTAGACATTACAGAATGGAGAGGACCAGTGGGATATGGTGATCTGTGGATATAAACTCTATAAGAAGGACAGGGAAGGACGTACTGGGGGAAGTGTTGCTCTGCACATCAAAGAGGACATAGTGTCAAGCAGACTAGAAAACCTAAAAGGGGCAGACTCCTCCACAGAAGTGCTGTGGGTGACAATACCAGGCTTTAAACCTAATTTAGTACTAGGAACATGCTATCGTCCCCCAGACCAGAAAGCTCAGGATGATCTTGAGATGGAAAATGAAATCAGGGAGGCCTCCAAATGAGGAAGTGTTGTAATAATGGGTGATTTCAGTTACCCCCACATTGACTGGATAAATGCATGTTCCAGCTATGACAAAGAGGTTACATTTCTTGGTGCCCTAAATGACTGTGCCATTGAACAGTTGGTCATGAAACCAACCAGAGGGGAGGTCACTCTGGATTTAATCCTAAATAGTGCCACCCAGGACCTAGTATGAGTTGTGAGTGTTGTTGAACCAGTTGGAAACAGTGACCACAGTGCTATCAGATTCAATATATATTTAAGTGTAAATTTGCCAAGGATATATCTGTGGATATATCTGTGGATATCAGTCACACTTGACTTCAAAAGAGGAAACATTTATAAAATGAGGGAACTATAGGAAGTTGAAATGGGGAGTCAAGAGGGTTAAATCCCTTCAAAATGCTTGGAGGTTACTCAAAACCACAATAATAGAAGTTGCTCAGCTGGAATGTATACCACTGGTTAGGAAAGGTAGCATTAAGTCCAAGAGGTCACCAGCATGGTTAACAAGCAGGGTCAAGGAAGCTATTAGAGAAAAGAAGGCTTCCTTCAGAAAACGGAAGTCTTTCCCAAATGAGGGAAAACAAAAGGGAGCACAAGCTTGCACAAAGGAGACACAAGCAGATAATGACTGGGTTTGAACGACATGACAACCCACCGTGGCTTATAAGCCACGGTGGGTTGTTGTGTTGTGCAAACCTGGGACAGGTTTGTCAGGGTGGCTTATTTTTGGCTTATAAGCCACCCTGACAATGCATGGTTTAGAGTTGGGGTTCTTTGACCCACGATGGGTTATCATGTCATCCAAACCTGGATGACATGGTGCTCCCAGGGAAAACCTCAGTGCTCTTGCGAGGTCCCTGGGATACCCATGGGAGGACTGAGGAGGGGGGCAACAACCCACGGTCATCTGTCGGGCACATCATGGGCCCTTGGGCTGACAACCCACACTATGTGGCTTGCGCTGCAGTGAGGGTTGTCATGTCGTGCGAACCCACCCATTTAGAGATGCAAAAACATATTTTGAGGAGCATATTGCTAACAACATCTAGGCCAAGAATAAAGAATTCTTTAGATATATTAAGCAGGAGACCAGTTAGGGAGGCAGCTGGACCATTGGATGACATGACAATGGATTTAAAGGAGTACTAAAAAAGGATGAGGAGATTGTGGAGAAGCTGAACGAGTTCTTTTTATCTGTCTTCACCGCAGAAGATATAGGACAGATACCTGTGCCTGAACTGATGTTCTCAGGAAGGGAGTCTGAGGAACTGAGGCAAATAGTGGTAACAAAAGATAAAGTTTTCAACCTTATTGACAAATTGAAAGTTAATAAATCACCGGGCCCAAATGGTATCCATCCTAGAATACTTGAAGAACTCAAATATGAAATTGCTGATCTTCTAATAAAAATATGTAACATGTCCCCAAGATCAGCCCTGTACCAAAGGACTAGAAAATGGTCAATTTATTTTATTTATTTATTATATTTATACCCCGCCTTTTTTCCTGCAAGGAACCCAAGGCGGCTTACATAATCCTCCTCTTCTCCATGTTATCCTCACAACAACCCTGTGAGGTAGGTTAGGCTGAGAGTCAGTGACTGGCCCAAAGTCACCCAGTGTGTTTCATGGCCGAGCGGGGACTAGAACCCGGATCTCCTGAGTCTCAGTCTAACACTCTAACCACTACTCCATTTTAAAAAAAGGAATCCAGGGGGGATCCAGGAAATTACAGGCCAGTTAGCTTAACGTCTGTTCCGGGTAAATTATTTGAAAGCATTATTAAAGATAAAATTAGTAAGCATATAGAAGAACAAGCCCTGCCGAAAAAGAATCAGCATGGCTTCTGCAAAGGTAAGTCCTGTCTCGCTAACCTTTTAGAGTTCTTTGAGAGTGTCAATAAACATGTGGACAGGGGTGATCCAGTAGATATTGTTTACTTGAACCACCAAAAGGCCTTTGACAAAGTCCCTCACCAAAGACTCCTGAGTAAATTTAGCAGTCATGGGATAAGAGGAGAGGTCCTCTTATGTATAAGTAACTGATAAAAGAACAGAAAGCAGAGAGTAGGAATAAGTGGTAAATTCTCCCAATGGAAGGTTGTAAACAGTGAGGACCTACAGGGATCTGTATTGGGACCAATGCTTTTCAACATATTCATAAATGATCGGGAATTAGGAGTGAACAGTGAAGTGGCCAAGTTTTCTGATGACACCAGATATTTAGGGTGGTTAAAACAAAATGGGATTGTGAGAAGCTCCAAAAGGAGAATGGGCACCAAAACTGGCAAACGCAGTTCAATGTAAGCAAGTGTAAAGTAATGCACGTTGGGGCAAAAAAAATCCCAACTTCAGGTATAAGCTGATGGGATCTGAGCTAGCGGTGACTTACCAAGAAAAAAAAATCTTGGGGTTGTGGAGGACAGTGTCTTCCCAGAGTTCAGCTGCTGTGAAAAAGCTAAATTCCATGTTAGGCATAATTAGGAAAGGGATTGAAAATAAAACTGCCAATATCATACTGTCCTTATACAAATCTATGGTGCGACCACACTTTGAATAATGTGTACAGTTCCAGCACTGCACCTAAAAACAGATATTGTAGAGTTGGAAAAAGTGCAGAAAAGGGCAACTAATATGATCAAGGGGCTGGAGCAACTCCCTTATGAGGAAAGGTTACAGCAGCTGGGATTGTTTAGCTTAGAAAAAAGGCAAGTAAGGGGAGACATGTCATAGAGGTGTACAAAATTATGCATGGTGTGGAGACAGTGGATAGGGAGGCATTTTTCTCCCTCTCTCATAAACCCAGGGTCATCCCATGAAGCTGATTGGTGGGAATTTCAGGACAGATAAAAGGAAGTACTTCTTCACACAGTGCTTTGTTAGACTATGCAATTCACTTTCACACAACGTCGTGATGGCGACCAATTTGGACGGGTTTAAAAAGGGATTGGACAAATTCTTGGTTTCCTGTGGTCAGCCACTGTGTGAACAGAATGCTGGACTAGATGGACCTTGGTCTGATCCAGCATGGCTCTTCTTATGTTCTAAATGCCTGTACTTTAAGATCACACTGGGATATCTGGTTATTTCTAGAGTTAGCTTCCCCCCCCCCTTTTTTTGGTTCCAGGTAACATCTTCCTGCCAAATGTATTATTATCCATTTTGAGGTGTTTATAGCGATATCTGGTAGATGACAGAAAAATAGGAAATTTCACAAATATAAATTCCACCTCCCCTCATACCTGCTGCTGCTGTACCTACCAAATGGGGGCACTGAAGGGGGTGGGAAAAGCTTCACACATACTGCCTTCAAACATTTCCCCCTTATCTTTCCCCTTATCTAGAAACTAACTTATCTTTGCAAGTAGATCCGTTGCTCCACCATCCAACTCAATGGGAGTTTTCGCTCTGGTTTCACTCAAGAGTAGAAAGAGCAATGAAGTCATTATGTACCTATACGCTTGGCTGAGACACCAGTTATTAAGACTGCATAGACTGTTCATTTGTCTGTTCACAAGCAGAATTTTTAACAGGAGTATAGAGATGACAGATTTTAATGGCTCTGGGTATTCAGCTTGCATCAGACCATTAATATCTTCAGTGTCAGCTGCACTTGGGGATCCAGTCAGTCTTTATTTTTGATTGGTAACATATTCTCAATAAATCTCAGTTTAAACTTCAACAGCTTCAGCTTTCATTAAATTATTTAGGTTGCAATCCTATACTTCGGTTACGCCATCTGAGGGGCTCTAGGATTTGGGGGATGTCCCCGCTTCAGTGGCTCCTCCTCCCTCAACTGCCACCACCAGCAGCAGGCTGAGAGGAGGGAGATGAGAGGGAGCGCAGGGCCATTCCACCAGCCCTGCCAGGAGTATTCATTAATATTCTCCCTTCTTCCCTCCCCATTCCTTTTTCCTTGTGTGTCGTGTCTTTTTAGATTGTAAGCCTGCGGGCAGGGACTGTCTCGTTAATTGCTGTAAACCACCCAGAAAGCTTCGGCTATTGGGCGGTATAAAAATGAAATAAATAACTAAATACATAAAATAATAGAATGCCACTAAACTGTCACCATGACAGATATGCTGGCAGAACACCTCAGATACACCAGTGGAATGATTAATATGGGGTGGAGTCATGGGCAGGATGTGGATTGCCATGAACAGAAAGGTCTAAAGGCTTGTGGAGCCGTCTTCGAATGATTTTCCAACTACGTAAATGGAATCTCCCCAGTGTCCTGAAAACCTGTTTGCATGTGTTCACAAAAATATTTACCATTACATGCTAGGTGATAGCATGGTGGCAGTATATGTTTATCTTTTTGCATGTGAGCATACTTGGAATTTCAGAATGTGTGTGTGTGTGTGTGTGTAATTATATCATGCTTGGACCTCACTGACTCACTCACATGGGGGCATCAAGGGCACCTCCCAGTGACAGAGGCAACCCAGTTACCAGCAACTATCTGAAAATCAAAATTTCTTGCCTGGGTGTCAAATAGCTAAAATATTTCCACACCCTCTAGCAAGCTGAAATTTGACGTACATATAGCCCAAGACTAGAAAAGTCTGACAGTTCTATCTGGAGGATCGGCCATATTTCTCTCTCTTTCCAGGGGGTGGGAAAGAAGTTGGGGGAAGGGCTACGTGTTCAGGTATATAGGAACATAGGAAGCTGCCCTATACTGTCAGACCAGTGGCTCTCCAGTGTTTCAAGCAGGATTCTTTCTTAGCCCGACCTGGAGATGCTGCGGATTGAGCCTGGGACAGGGGTGGTGGTACCAAAAAGATCTGGGGCTCAGGCCCACAGGACCAAAAAAAAAAAGGGAAAAAAGCACAAATTTGCATATGCTAATTTACACATGCTCTAAAGTCTCTTTCTGTGTGTATCCAAGATAAGTCCAAAAACAAGATAACCAGGAGCAGTTCAGGAGCAGGCAAACAGCGTAGTCAAGGTCGTTCCAAAAGTCATACATCACTTGTCTTGGGCTGGGGCAGCCAAGAGTGTCAAGCTGCGGCTGTTAGAGGCAACAATGGCTTCCAGCGACTGATATGTGTCTTGAGCTGCCTTTTGAGCAGGCGCTGATTGGTAAGGCAGCCCAGCTGGGCCAGGCTGCCGATGACATGCGCCTGGCCCCACCCCAAACATACTCTGGCACAGCTGCCCCATGTCTTCCGAAACGGAGGCACAACAATTTCAGCAAGTGCCCATGGACAGCTGGGTGGTGGGGCAGATGGCTTCCCTAGTGGGCCGCCCCCTAACACCCCTCTGTCCTGGGACCTTCTGTATACAAAGCATGTGGTCTGTCATTATCCAGGGCTAAACCACTCCAAATTGGCATGAGTTCCTTCAGAATGACATTCCCCAAACCTTAGGAGCCACTGTTGTGAGGATCTGAGAAGGACGGAGAGACTAAAGAAAAGAAAAGGAGGTTGCCACTGTTTCTACCACTACCGGTCCAGCACCCCCTGCCTCAGTCTGAGATTGTGAGAAAGCCTGCTTCAGTCTCCTTCCCAGTGGTGGTGGGGAGCCAGGAGTGGCGGGGATGCAGCACCTGCTCTCTTTTTTTTATTAGCAGGGATGCTGACGTCATCTGCCACCCCACCCGTCAGAATTCCCTGTTCCCTCTGACCTTAGCTACAATTTTCACAGTAGCTGCGTGGTGGCGGGCGATGATGAATTTTCCCAAGAAAAATATATTGTTCCATGTTGTAATGCAAAGCATTTTTGCAGTGGCTTCGTTTTGAGTGGACAATTAAGATCCGTTAGATCTAACAAAGACCTGCTCCTGGTGGGGCTAAAACTGCTAGAACTGGTTTGTTGATATGTCGCGTCTATGGAGACTCTCATGATGAGTGCTTGCATTTTAAAATTTACCACAACACCTCTGTGCCCTCCTCAGATTTGGCTTAGGGGTATGTATTCTCCAGCTGCCCACATATAGACACTCAACCCTCAACTCCCTCTACGTACAGCTCAGAGAGCCTTTGTACAGGGAACCTGAGTTCATCCACTCCCCCTTCCATGAAAGAGAGAGGAAGGAAGGAAGGAAGGAAGGAAGGAAGGAGCAAAAGGAGCCCCCAGAGTCATGATGAACACAATTGGTTGGCGGAGAGGCTGTATCTTAGTCAGTAGAAGATTTTGTCGGTATGACAGTACTTTAAGTGTCATAAACTGATGAGTATTCTAGAAAAGTCCCAAGAGCGGCTAGTTCTAGTTTCACACCAGAAATTGCTTAATCCTGCATACGCAACACCCACACTCTGTTTCCGCAGACTGCACAGCTCTCTAATTCATTATATATTTATACCAAACTTGTGACATTCAGGGAGACCTGGAGTTACAAACAACCCCTGCTTTTAACGTCGACAGTGTTGCTTTCCCATTGAACCACAATCGGGAAGAGGCCAAAGGTAATCTAATCTGGTGACAGCAAGATAGGAACCAGATGAAATGGAGCAGGAAATGAGGTCCTTTGTACCTAGTGAGAAGGCAGATGGGAGCTAAGCTGCAGACTGGACTCTCTCAAGACCAATCTGAACAGAGCTGCTTGCTCTGCACAGGGGGGATAAGGGTGGGAGGTGAGCAAATGGTCATCCTTACCTTGGCACAGGTGTGGAGAGGAGAATTTTATTTATTGAAAAATTATTTATTATATTTATACCCCGCCTTTTTTCCTGCAAGGAACCCAGTGCGGCTTACATAATCCTCCTCCTCCTACTCTCCATTTTATCCTCACAACAACCCTGTGAGGTAGGTTAGGCTGAGAGTCAGTGACTGGCCCAAAGTCACCCAGTGAGTTTCATGGCTGAGCGGGGACTAGAACCCGGAGTCTCATCCATGCATCCATGCTCCTCTTTGCCTCCCTTCCCCAACTCACTCAGTGTTGTTCTGCTTCTCATTCAGTTCTGTCCCTAAGCCTGGGCTCCATTTCTCACCTGTTTCTTCCCCCTCCTCCTCCTCTTCCTTGACTCTCTCCTCCCATCGTACCTCTTTTCTCCCATAACATTCCATCTCCCATAACATAACTCTCTCCCCCTTCCTCCTGTACAAAATGAACTTCCCTAGGGTAACCATGTGTCCTACTTTACAGAGGACAGTCCTCTATTTGAAGGGTGGTCAGAGGACAGTCCTCTATTTGAAGGGCTGAGCGGTCCAAGTCCATTTTAAAGAGAAAGAGCCATCAGTAAGCAGAGCAAGGAGAGGCCTTGAGGAGGTTGCCCATCAACAGGTAGCACCTGGACAGCAGACCGAGCAGGTACACAGGAGATCAAGGTCTCCCTCACTGTGGTGAGATTGTGTTTCTGTTTAAATGGCAGTAATTCTTTCTAAATCTGCATGTATACATATAAATCAGATAATGCAAATTTTATGCAAATCTTTGTCCCTTTTTTTTTGGTGATGCATTTTTTGTGTGTGTGTGAGCGGGCAATGCATGAGTGGCCACCCAGTTTAGTTCCCATGCTGGATCTGGTATAGCTGGGTTTTTCCTGCCATTACTCTGTATAACTGTGAACTCAGGTAGTGAATCTGACAGGATTGTAGCCAACTGAGAAACAGGGCCGGCGCTACCGCTAAGCAAACTAGGCGGCTGCCTAGGGCGCGTGGCTGAAGAGGGCGCAGAAACGCTGCGCTCCTTCCGGCCGACTCTTCTTCGCTGCCGGCGCGCTCCTGCCCCACCCGGCCGCCTCGCCGACAAAGGCACCACCAGGTCAGTGCGGGGGGATTGCGGGTGCCAGGCGGGCTCGGGGTTGCGCTCGGCTTTCCTCGGCGCCCGGAGCTAGGCCGGGTCAGGAGCGCGGCGCGCGTGGCGACCGGTTGGAAGATGCTGCGCGGTGAGCGAGGCCTCCCCAGCCTCCTTCCCCCCCCCCAAAGTGCCATTGCTAGTGAAGCCCGTCTAGTGAAATATGCAGGGCAGGAGGACGGGGAGGCAAAGATCTCCTCCGCTGATCCTCCCCTGCCCTGTACTGGATAATCAGAAGCCTCCCGAGTTGGGAGCGGGGAAAGCGGCTGCCGGAGGCGGTGGCCAGGGCGGGGGGGGCGGGCGCTGGGCAAGCAGGCGTTTCCCGGCTGCTTTGCTCCGGAGCCACACCCCCATGGCACAAGAGGGGGGGCACTAAATATAATTTTGCCTAGGGTGCCAAACTGCCCTGCACCGGTCCTGCTGAGAAACAAGAGGGTGGTATCAGCATGTCTGGGGGGGAATCCTGTGGTTTGCAAAACTACCGCAGAATATATAATTAAGAGGCCACCTCCCCCTCACCCAACAAGGACTGCGCACATGCGCATGCTCAGCAGCTACAAATGTTGACTGTCAGTTGAAGAAGAGTAACAGAAAATGGCAGGGGAGGAGGAGGAGGAGGGGAATGGGATGCCCTGCTCTTGAGCTCCTTACAGCAGGGGTCCCAAAATGTTTTGGACCCCATGGGCACAGTTGGGAATTCGGGAAACTGCTATGGTGGGCACCACCACAAAATGGCTCCCACAGTGGATGTGGCTAGTCACATAATGGCTGCCGTGGGGAGCCTGGCTAGTGAAAAGTGAGCTAAAGAGGTGGTGGTGGTGGGGAGAGAAAGAACAAGGCTGGGGGTGGGGAGAGACACAGCGAGGTAAAGGGGTGGGGAGAGAATGAGCAAAGATAGAGGCTGACAGGGAGGGGAAAGAGCAAGGGAAAGGGGTAGAGAAAAGGCACGGGTAGAGGCTAGGAGGGGAGAAAGTGAGCTAAAGAGGTGCGGGGAGAGAAATAGCGTGGCTTGAGGCTGGGAGGGATGGGGAAACAGCAAGGCAGAGGGGAGAGAAAGGGCAAGGCTAGGAAGGGAGAGATAGGAGGCGGCTAGGGATGGGGAAGGGAGAGAAATGCAAGAGAAGGGGTTGAGGGGAGAGAAGGGACTGGGAATGGGGAGAGAGAGACCAAAGGGGGAAATTTTGTGTGGGCAGAAGACTGGGCATGGCCAGAAAGCAACCCTTTCCTTCTCTGCCTGCTCGCCAACAGCTGATCTGCAGTAGGTACAGGAACAGGATTCTGGCGCCCTAATGTCTTTCAAGGTTTTTATTTAAAAATACATATTTTTAAGGGGGTAGGGAGTGGGGAGCTTCATGGGCACCGTTGGGGACCCCTGCCTTATAGCTTCTAGTATCCCGCAGGAGGGCATGAATGGGTGGCAGCGAACTCTGAACAGGAACATTCCTGCTAGGAGGTGAGGATACACTGCAGCATTTTGTTGCGTGTCCCTCTTGTAATGTCAGACAGGTTCTTCTTGACATTCTGGTTGCATATTCGGTAACAAGAGTATTGTACAGCTGCCCCATGGTAATGTGACATTATAGTGTGTTTCTGCCCTTCTTTTTGTACTGCCACCGTTGTGAAAGATCGACTCCAATTACAGCCTTGATGCCACCTTTGGATTAATGCCTTCTTAGGATTCCTGCTGTGTACTCTTTTCACATTACAATTTTATCCATTGCTACTTTATTTCATATTACAGCACTGTACCTTACGGTCTTATTGGTTCATTAATATGTATTAAGAAAACAGTATAAAATTATTACTTCACTACCAAAAGAAAGGAGGAGGGGAAAGAATGGTACACACAGGCCCGTGTTTGCAAGAGCACTTTATACAGCCCTCAGCCATTTCCCCAGACTTCCACGGTCAATTTGAGTAGTCAAACTGCTCCCCACAAGAAAGAATAGATCTTCACATGGGCAAAGCTTACTAGCTCCCTCTCCCCTCTGGAAAGGTTTGCACACGTGCAGAGAGGCATTGAAACAGCACATGTACTTTGCAAATTAATGAGCACTGTGTGAAGCCAGGGGAGGACATGGAAAACTAAGAAGCAGAGTCTTCATTTTTAATTTTGGGGGTGAACTGTCAGGTGTCAGTTGCTCCAGTACTGGCAGCATATTGTAATCTTGGTGCAATCTGTGAGTGCGCTATTGCTGTGGAAGGGGAGGGAGCGTTTGGGCCAAAGGAAACCTGCCTAGAAGGAACCCATTCCTTCTGTCCTGGAAGCATTGCTTGTTCCTGATTCCAGATATCTGTGGACTGGCTGTGGTTTTACAGAATGGATGAGGAAGAGCACATCACATATATGTACAGGTGCTCTTATTGTGTTGGTAGACATATAGTTAGTATTGCAGGTTGTTGGAATATGCAGTGAAAAGATGTAAACTCTGCAGGGAGGGTTTTTAAGATGACTGCCCATTATTGGGTTAAAGGCAGACTTGTGTAGTCTGGTTGAAGGGCAGGGTTCAGTGGACTGAACCACTTGATTGAATCAGGGGAGGGAATGCTGGATTTTGCTTAGCAACAGGTTTGAATTCCATTCTAACACTCCTCTGACAGTTAGACTGGTCTGGTGTTAACGTTCTGAATCGATGCTTGCTGGATTGCTGGATTTAGTAATGAAGGAGGATTGACCTGTGTGTTTTCCTTACCTCAGAAGAATGAGTAAAGTTTAAGAAACTGCACTTCTGTAAACCTCAAGCTTTAGTTCCCGAGTAACCCTATGTTACAGTTATTTATCTTTTAAAAGCATCTACTTAAAAACAAGTCCTGTGTGTGTGCATGTGTTTGTCTGAGAGAAAGAAGTCTGCTGCTGCTTTTGCACTCTGCCATCACAAGGAATGTGTGAGATGGAAGTTGAATGGGTTTATTTCCTCTTTGTCTCTGTGTGTGTGTGTGTGTGTGTGTGTGTGTGTGTAAAAGCAGGGCTGACTTCATGTTTGAGTTGGCCCTCAGCAAAGTGACCTCTCCTGGTTCCCTTCTACATCAGTAGCCCCCAGCTCTGGGCTTAGTGCAGTCAGCAGTGGACAGTCATTAAAGTTTCCCACAATGCCCCTGTGAGGGATTGAGGAAGAAGAGATCCGGTTACAGTGGGAGAGGCTTCGTCAGCAGGAAGAACAACGCAAACACGAGGAAAAGGCGCGGCAGGAGCAACTTCAGGCCCAGGAGGAACAACGCAGACTCGAGGAAAAGGCCCGAGAAGAGCAACGCAGACACGAGGAAAGGATGATGCAATTGAAACAGGAGCAGCCTGTCAGAGTTACCCCGAAGGACTTCACAGCATACACCCCAGGAGAAGACCCACAAGTGTTCCTGACCACTTTTGAAAGGGCAGCACAGAAGTGGGGATTGCAGGAGGGTGATTACATGAAGTTTGTGCCTAATTTAATCAAAGGGGAGCTGGCAGAGATTTATAATAGCATGCCAGAGGGGGAGGCTGTTTCCTATGCTCAGTTCAAAGAAACTGTGTTTAAAAGGTTCAGGTTAGGCCCTGAGCACTTTAGGAAAAAGTTCAGAGGGTTAATACCTCAACCAGGTAAATCTATGGTAGAGTTTGCAACAAAATTTAAAAACCTGCTATTAAAATGGGTGGATGAAGCAAAAGCTGACAACAGGGAAAAGGTGTTAGAGCTTATGGCCCTGGATCAGTTTTATTTTCGGTTGCCCAGAGAAATAAAACTGAAGGTTAAGGATAAAGATCCTGAAACTGTAAACCAAGCTGCAGAAATGGCTGACAAATTGATTGAAAACCGGGAAGGGTTAGGCCCCAGGATTGAGTCTGAGAAGAAGGGGGGGAAATGGGAAGCCCCAAGTAAAAAGGAGTTCAAAAAACCTCCTTTTGATCCTTCTCACCCCAGAGACCGTGCCTGCTATTCGTGTGGTCAGACAGGCCACATCAAGAGTAGCTGCCCCAAGTTACAAGCAGTAACACCAGCTAACCCAGGTAGTCCTAAACCCGAACAAACCAAGGCACAAGGTGTAGCAAGCATAAAAAAACCTTATAATTGTGGATTTGTGATCACCAACAGGGAAGAGGTTAATAATCAGTTTAAAGAACCTGTTTATGTAAAGGATAAGACCATTATGGCAATGTTGGATTCTGGAACTGATGTTTCTCTGATCCGAGCAGATTTGGTGACACCTGAAGATTTGGTACCAGGAATGTCTATTGAGATCCAGGGAGTGAATGGTCCCTCCTTTGAAGTCCCAGTAGCAAGGTTATCCATAGAATGGAGGGGATGGAGGGGTCTGTATGAAGTTGGGGTGATGGAACCTCCAACCCAATTTGCCCCTATCATTGTGGGAAGGGACATAATGGAACCAGAAGCTCAAATATGTGTGGTAACCCGCAAGCAAAAGGAAAGGGAGGAACTTTCAAGACAGGACCAGGTAAAAGCTGATGGGGTAAAAGAAAAGGTACTAGAGGTACAACCCACAGTGATTCCGGAAGGTCCAAAACCAACCCCAAACCGAAACAACAGAACAAGCCTCCATGCAACCTGGAGACCTGAAAGCCAGTGAAACAACCAAGGCAGGTGGTTCTGTAGAGGAAAAGGCGCTAGAGACCCCTTTTCCTGATTTAAGAGGAGTAGAGGAATTCAAGCAGGGAGTCCTCAGTGATCCTAGTTTGGAGCCTCTGAAAAGAGTTGCTCTCCCTCAAGAGAGACCCTTCTCTGAGGAAAGAAGGGAGCAGATTATTTGGGAGAAAGGATTGCTGTATAGGCTGTGGTTACCAAAAACCCAAGAGTTAACCTGGGAACCACTAAAGCAACTGGTAGTACCTAACCAATTCTGGCTAAGGTTGCTAGAACTAGCCCATGATGTGCCATGCGCAGGGCACTTGGGGAAAAACAAGACTAAACAAAGGCTCATGCCAAACTTTTTTTGGGCTGGAATTGCTAAGCAAGTAGCAGAGTACTGCAGGTCTTGTGAAACCTGTCAGGGTGTGGGGAAGGCAGGGCATCACAGTAAAGCCCCTTTGCAGCCTCTACCTATTATAGGAGAAGCTTTCTTTAGGGTGGGCATGGATATTGTAGGGCCTTTCACTAAACCCACCCGCAAGGGAAAAAAGTACATCCTCACAGTGGTGGATTTTGCCACAAGATACCCAGAAGCGGTAGCACTAGCCTCTATAGATGCTCCGTCTGTAGCTGAGGCTTTGCTAACTATATTTTGCAGAACTGGATTTCCCTCTGAAATCCTGACAGATTGTGGGTCAAATTTTCTCTCCGAGATAATGGAGTGTCTGTGGAAGTGTTGTGGGGTAAAACACTTGAAAACCACTCCTTATCACCCTCAATGCAATGGAATGGTGGAAAGATTTAACGCCACACTCAAAGGAATGATTAGAGCTTATGTAAACACACACCCAAATGACTGGGATGACAAACTGCAACACCTACTTTTTGCCTACAGGGAAGTTCCACAGGAATCAACGGGATTCTCACCTTTCGAGCTGTTGTATGGCAGAAGAGTGAGGGGCCCTCTTGATCTCCTGAGGGAAAACTGGGAAGGTAAACTCGTAGAAAACAAAACCTCAGTGGTGGATTATGTGTTAAAACTTAGACAAACCCTTGATACACTCTGTAAACTAGTTCAAGTCAATGTAACCAAAGCCCAAGAGGTGCAAAAGTTCTGTTATGATCAAAAGGCACGCTCTAGAGTATTTGAGGTAGGGGATCAGGTAATGATATTTCTTCCCCTGCGCAAAGACAAGCTTAAGGCTGCTTGGGAAGGCCCCTACACAGTCAGAGAGAAAATGGATGATTTAACCTATGTGGTGGTTAAAGAAAAATCGGAGAAAAGACCCAAGGTAGTACATGTAAATATGATGAAGCCACACTATGAGAGGAGTGGAGTAGTTTTACAGGTGCAGAAGGTCCCAGAAGAAAATCTAGAGACAGGGGGAGAAGAGATAGTAGACATCTTAGACCACTGGTTAGAAGAGTGCAATCCAGACCAGCTAAGATGGTCAGAACAACTCAACCTTGAGGACAGGAGGAGAATACTGTCAGTGGTAACAGAATTTTCTGATGTCTTTCAGAACAGACCAGGGAAAACGGATTTGGCTGTACACAGCATTGATACAGGAGACAATCTCCCCATAAGGTCACTCCCTTATAGGGTAAATGGAAAGGTGCTGGGAGACATACGCAGGGAGGTAGAAGAGATGTTAAGGTTAGGAGTAATCAGACCCTCTTTGAGCCCCTGGGCTGCCCCAGTTGTCCTGGTGAAAAAACCAGATAACACCATCAGGTTCTGCATTGATTTCAGGAAATTAAACAAGATAACCAAGCCCGATGCATATCCCAAGAACTGATACCCGTTTAGATCAGTTGGGAGCTGCTAAAATAATTTCCACTCTTGATTTGTGCAAGGGGTTTTGGCAGATGAGCCTGGATGAAGCTGCCAAACCCAAAACAGCATTTGTCACACCTGATGGGTTATTTGAATTTAATGTGTTGCCTTTTGGATTGAGGAACAGTCCTGCCTCCTTCCAGAGGCTAATCAATCGATTGCTAAATGGATTAAGTGCATTTGCAGTGGCCTTTATCGACGATATAGCCATATTTAGTGAAAATGTGGAGGATCACTTGGTACACCTAAGAACAGTATTGCAGGTTATACATGAGACGGGTCTAACAGTAAAACTAAGCAAATGTCAGTTTGGAATGCCAGAGGTAGTATACTTAGGGCACAGGGTTGGAAATGGTCATATCACACCATTATGGGACAAGGTTGAAGCTATCAGAACCTGGGACATACCTACAACCAAGAAACAGGTCAGGTCATTCTTGGGATTTGCTGGGTATTACAGGAGATTTGTTCCCCATTTTGGTAAAATTGCTGGACCTTTGACTGATCTAACCAAGAAATGTAAACCTGACAAAATTGTGTGGACTGATGAATGTCAAAGAGCTTTTGATAGACTAAAGGACATTTTAAGCTCAAAGCCTGTGTTAAGAGCAGCTGACTTTGAAAAAGCCTTTATTGTGGCTACAGATGCCTCTGAGACTGGCATAGGTGCTGTATTGTTACAAGACTATGACTCTGTTAAACATCCAGTAGCCTACCTGAGTAGGAAGCTCCTACCCAGGGAGAGAAACCTGTCTACGATCCAAAAGGAATGTCTGGCAGTAGTGTGGGCTCTGGACAAGCTCAAGCCTTATGTTTTTGGACAAGAATTTACTTTATGGACTGATCATCATGCCTTGCAATGGATACAAACAATGCAAAATACCAACTCCAGGCTTCAGAGATGGTCTTGGAAATTGCAGGAATTTCAAATGAACATTGAACATGTGCCTGGGAAGGAGAATGTGATAGCTGATGCTTTGTCTAGGAAATAACCAAAAAACAGTTGCCTTTTGTGTAGGTTAACGTTTCACAATTCTCTTCTGTAAAAGGGAAATTGTTCCACTTGAGAAGAAGGGGGGGAAGATGTGAGGGATTGAGGCAAACACTTGGATGGGAGGGGGAGTTTGAGAGTTTTAAGTTACCCAATAGAAGTTAAGAATTAGATATCCTATTCAAGGTCACATGATTATAACCTTCCATTCCTGGGAAGGCTATATATGTGGGGTGTGGTCAGCCAGCAGTCAGTGTGTGCTGGGAGAGAGCTAGAAGCAGAAGCACAGAAACAGCAGAGAGAAGGAGAGAAAGAGAAAGAGAAACTGGCTGCATAGGATATAGGTAGTCTGAAGTTAACTAGAGAACATTGGATTGTTTGTTTGTTTTATTTTATCATACTTGCTTTTGAATTATAACCACTCTATTAAGTAAAAACTCTAATATTATAAGTAAAGTGTTGTTGTTTAACCTGGAGTTTGGAGTGACTTATTCACCACGTCTACAGCCTACACCCACGTTACTGGAAGCAGGCAAAGGACTTGATAACCTAGAGAGGGAGAGACTTTGGGAAGAGGCAGAGATCTCCGAAAGGCAGATCAAGGGGTCCCTGCAGTAACGGAACCTTGACAGCCCCTCAGTGACACTATGTCATGCACTGTAGAGAATTGTGGGAAATTAAAATGTCTGTTTGCCACTGCAGTTGCTAATTAAGTTCATGGCCAGGGTCGGCATCAATGTCAGTGGCCCTGGTGGGGCACCTCTGATGGCCTGGGCTTAAATTATAAGTGGATTGAGTTTGGCTGAACATTAGTAGAAACTTAATAATTGTCCTGCTTATAGTGCTGTGGTGCTAGGGCAGAGATCCAGTCAGTCGTCAATTCCAAAAGCAAGGTCTGTAGGCAGTCCCAGAGAAGAGCGGGGTTAGCAGAGAAACAGAAGCCAGGAAGCTGGTTCTCAGATGTTGTTCCAGCACCTAGTGCTTGGAACTGAAGGCTTATAACTAGCCTGAGCTTTCAGAGTCCCACTGGAACACAACTGCAGGTCATCAGTCCCACCTGAGGAAAGGTCAGCTTATGAGCAGGGCCTTGCTCACAAGTATACCTTTACTCATGAGGAGTCCCTGTTCCTCAGGTGGGCACTTCTGCATGTGGTAGCTGGGTGAGCCTTGACCTTGAGATGCCTGTGCTCCCTGGGGGCTAGTTGGCTTCTTGGTGTCTGCCTCCGAGTCTGAGAGGGGGCTAAGATGTCTTGAGGGGTTAGTGTTGACAGCGATCTTTCCCAAGATCCCTCTGATCCACCTCATGGTCCCTGACCCAGGCAGCTCCTCTGCGATGCTTGACTTGGGGGGGCTCCAGGTCATCCTCCGAAGAGGAGTCCTCGGCGGGGGGGGGGGTAATGGTAAGAGCAGTTTGACAATAGAACCAGTTATTTAGAGAGGTGGCAGGCTCGGCCTTCCTGGAGGTCTTCAAGCAGAGGCTGGACAGCCCTCCGTTGGGGATGCTCCAGCTCTGGGTTTCATGCATGGAGCAGGAGCATCGGTTAGATGTACTAAGCTCCCCCCAACTCTATAATTCTGTAATGTTATGAGTTGAAGCATGTGCCAGTAATCTATAAATATAGATGTATAGTCGCCTAGCATGCCTAGTTGTGTTGCCTAGCATGTTCAGTTGTTTGATGTATCATCTGTTGTTCACAGGACTTCAAACCTCATTCTGTTTTGTTTTCTGTAGTTTTGTTAATCATCTCGTCTCTCTTGCACTGTGATCCATTGTTGCTACCATAGTCAGGATAAACAGAGTAGTGGAGCTGCAGTACAAAGCAAACTCTCTCTCTCTCTTGTAGGCCACTGAAGGGAAGCTGGAGAAGAAACAGCTGAGACCGGACTTCTCCAGGTCTGAACCTGGAGCAGGAAGGTCTTCAAAGGACAGGATAAAGACTATACACTAAAACATTATTCTGTAAATGGTATGAGAGCTTTAGGGTTGTCAGGCCTGGACCATGGGCAGGAGTCTGAGGTGAGCCAGGAACCAGAAGCCACAGGACAAGCTAGTAGACAGGACTGAAGGGCAAACTAGGTAGCAGCAGACTCAAGGAGTAAACCAGGTCAGGACCAAAGGACAAACCAAGCTAGGGTGGGCATGTGTCCTCTTTTCCAGAGGATAATCTTCTATTTGAAAGACTGCCAGAGGACAGTCCTCTATTTGAAGGTGTTGTATACTTAAAAAAGACTGTCCAGGCCAAGTCTGTCTGTTTTAAAGATAAAGCACCATAGGAAGAGAGAGTGAGCGGGCACCGTTGCCCATCAACAGCACCTGGACAGCGGACTGAGCAAGGCACACAGGTCACCTGGTTATAGTGTTCCACACTGTGGTGAGGTGTACTGTATTTCTATCTAAATTAACATAATTATTTCTAAATTTGCAGCTTTACATATACCTATATTAGCATGGGCAAACTGTATGCAAGTCTGTGTCTTCTTTTTTGGTTCTGCATAAGTGGCCACCCTAGTCAAGACCAAAGATACAGAAACACACCAGTCCTTGTTGCTGAAGCAAGGCTCAGCTGGAACAGGAAGTCCTTTATACTCCTTCCTGCCCAGAAGGATCCAATGGCCAGGCTGGGTAGGTGGAGTCAGAGCAAAACAGACATTACTTTCTGTTTTGGCCCTCAATCTAGTCCCACAAAGTTTTTCACTGAGAAGGCTGCCTCCTGCAGCTCAGTCAGTCAGGCGATCACTTGTGACCGAGTAAGATTGTCTTCCAGGATAAAAAAAAAAGAAAATTTACAAAAAGGAGATTTTAAAAGGAGGAAAATTCTAAAGAAAATTGTGTAGACTCTAAGATGGTCTTGTAAAGGATTCATTTGACGTGCTTTTCGCTTAGCACGTTTCTCCCTTTCACCTTGCACTCGAGCTTCTTCAAAGTCCATAGAACCTTTGTGAAAGGCCAACCTCCAGTTAGATCGTTCATGGGCCAGAGCTTCCCAGTTTTTGATGTTTATATTGAATTTTTTTAGATTAGCCTTAAGAACATCTTTAAACCTCTTATATTGACCACCGGTATTCCGCTTTCCATCCTTGAGTTGGGAATAAAATAACTGCTTTGGGAGACGGCAGTCAGGCATTTGAACAACATGACCGGTCCACTGAAGTTGGAGTTGAAGGATCATTTTTTCAATGCTAGTAGTCTTTGCTTCTTCCAGTACACTGACATTTGTTCGCCTATCTTCCCAAGTAATTCTCAGGATTTTCCGGAGGCAACGTTGATGAAATCTTTCAAGGAGTTGGAGGTGACATTTATAGATAGTCCATGTTTCGCAGGCATACAATAAAGTTGGTAATACGGCTTCATAAACCAGTGTTTTGGTCTTCTTACAAATATCCCGATCCTCGAACACTCTATGTTTCATTCGAGAAAACGCGGCACTTGCAGAGCTCAGACGATGCTGGATTTCACTGTCGATGTTAGCTGTAACAGAAAGATAGCTGCCAAGATAGAGAAAATGATCGACATTTTCCAGTATTGTCCCGCCAAGCTGGATAGATGGCATCACCAAAGGATTAGCTTGCACTTGCTGATGAAGCTCTTTGGTTTTTTTGATGTTAAGTGAGATACCAAGTTTTCCGTATGCTTCTGCAAAAGCATTTAGGATAGTTTGGAGATCATCCTCTGAATGTGCGGAGACCACATTATCATCAGCATACTGAAGTTCCACAACGAAGGTTGTAATTACCTTACTTTTTGCTTTCAGCCTGCTGAGATTAAAAAGCTTTCCATCTGTTTGATATATAATTCCCACACCAGTGGGAAGTTTCCCCTCAACAAGATGTAAAATCATGGCAATGAAAATAGCAAATAATGTTGGGGCAATAACACATCCCTGTTTAACACCTGATCCCACTTTAAATGGAGCACCATGAGAGCCGTTGTTGTCCAAGACCGTAGCCATCATGTTGTCATGGAGAAGTCGCAAGATATTCACAAATTTATTGGGGCATCCAATTTTCATAAGGATAGTCCAGAGAGCTGTTCGGTCTACAGTATCAAAGGCCTTAGCCAGATCAATAAATGCCATATAAAGGGGTTGATTTTGCTCCCGGCATTTTTCTTGGAGCTGACGTGCAGTAAAAAGTTCTTCACTGAGAAGGCTGCCTCCTGCAGCTCAGTGGTTCCCTGCAGAAGGCAGCTTCATGCAGCTCCATGCAGCTCCAGCAGTCCCTGCCAAGGGTGCAATCCTATACTGAAGAAATGCCACCTGAGTTGCTATAGGATGATGTGGTGGTTGCCCCACTACCCTGATGCATCCAGGGTCAGAGATGGTGTGTTCCAGCTGCTGGCTATTGTTTGTTACTCTGTGTCTGCCTGCCCTCATTCCCCACAGGCTGATCTCCCACACATATGTGGGAGACCTTCTCCCGCACCCTGTTCCAAGCAGACCATGAAGGAGATCCCCCAGCCTCAAAACCAGAAAGTGTGGTTAGGCTGTTTCTTTTGGGGGTTGCCTACCTACTTGTTCTAGGCAGGCTCCTGCACCCTTTCAAGCTCTATGATAGACAGTCATGCAACAGGTGAAGGTGTCCCTACCATGGGTCTGGAGCCATGAAGGATACTGCATCTGCTGTCTGTCAAGCCATTGTCCAAGGTACAGGAGCCCTGCTGAGGTGGCTGGTTGGAAACCCCACACATCTGTCTTTCCTGTTCAGGATCGACTCCATCCCAGATGCTATACAATTAGACCATTGACTTTGGCCCATGCGTTGATTCTTTGTTGCTTGAGAGTGGTAGATAGGAATCCCTTTTGGCTGCAGCTGGTGGCAGGAAGCGTGATACTACCAGGGCTCATGGCCAGTGGCCCCTCTACTGTGTCTGCTCACTCAAATTCCCTGTATGGTGAGGGGAGAGGGCACACTTCTGGGATGGGTGCTGCCGCCATGGTGTATGAGGCAGTCAGTTGGGAGTCTGGGGGGTGGGGGGAAGAGGTGAGGGAGGAGGAAAAATAGTGGGAGGAGCTGGTCGTGCGTGTTGCCAGGCAGAGGGATGGGCCAAAAGGTCTGGCCGGCCCAAGCAGGAGCTGAGCTATTGGCTCATGCGGCACATCCCATGATTCCATTTCCTTTCATTATTAAAACAAACCAACCCTCCTTCGTTTCATTATTCACTAAAATTACATTTGTTTTATTATTCATTGGTTTACAGTACATTTCACTTCCATTACTCACATTAGGGGCAGGGGGCGGTTTGGTTTTTCTTTTACCTTTTTTCTTTGTCACTGCAAAACATTTTTAATGGTTATATTTTCTGATCAGCAGGCATCTCATCAAGATGCTGGCTCTGTATAGGTCACCCCAGGGTATAGCTTGTGGCACACAGCAGTAACAGTTTGCTTTTAGCAGAGCCCTTCTGCAGCTCAGGTTCCAGTATTGTTTAGGTTCTTTCATTTGGTGTGTGTGTGTGTGGGGGGGGGTCCATAAAAAATGCCCAAGGGAAAATCTGCAGAAGCATTTTGCCTGCTGTACCCTACAACTTATATCCTGGGATAGGAACTATGTCCAAGAACCAGTCTGGAAAGCTTCAGTCAGATACTGGTATGTTTTTGTTTTTTGTACTACAAATCCAAGAGTATAAACTGTTCAATTTAAAGAAAAGAAAAGAAAATCTGACTGAAGCGAAGCTTACAGTTTGGCTATTCAGTATCTTTCTCCTCTTTGAATTCACTCAAGTGTAAGATGTTCCTGTCAAAAATTGCAGAAATGTAGAGTTAGAGAAACAATCACATTGTTATTCGTAAAGCATTCATACAAAGAGAACAGTGGATGGAATGGGGCAAGCCAAAGTGGAGGAGCTTTGGGGGGGGGGGTCAGGTGTGTGGAGCCCTTTTGAGGGTGCCCAGCTGACCCTGGTTAGGCAATATTAATTTCATTAATTTCATTTGTGTACCACCCAATAGCCAAAGCTCTCAGGGCGGTTCACAAGAATTACAACCCACAAATACAAGATAATAAAAACATAATATAAAACCTTTAACATACAAAATTTAAAAACAATTTAAAACAGCTAAAAAGCAGCTGCAACAGCAAACCAGGACCTGATAAAACAACGGACATAAATACTCCACCGTATGCCATCAAATACCTGGGAGTAGAGGAAAATCTTAACTTGGTGCTGAATAGATGACAGTGTTGGAGCCAGGCAGACCTCAGTGGGGAGAGCATTACACAATTGTGGGGCTACCACTGAGAAGGCCCTCTCCAGCTCTCCCTTGTCGCTATCCTCTGAGCCTCCCTCGGAGGAGACACTCAGAAGAAGGCCTCAGATGTTGATTGTAGTGTCTGGGTAGGTTCATTTTGGGAGAGGCGCTCCAGCAGGTATTGAGGTCCTGAACTTGGGAACAAAGCAGTAGAAGGAGGTCAAAACATGGAAGGACATTTATCTTTGCTGCTGCTTTTTGTCATAATGCAAACACCCTTGGGTGATGAATCCCAGTAGGTCTGGGTGATGAATCCCAATAGGTTGTGGAGGATAAGTCTATCAGTGTCTACTAGTTCTGATGGCTATATGCTACATCCAGTATCAGAGGCAGCATGCCTATGTAAACCAGTTGCTGGGCAACATGGGTGGGAGGGTTCTGTTGCACTCATGTCCTGCTTGGCTCTTTTTACGTTCCTATGAGGTGAAGGGAGTCCTAAAATGTGGTGAGATGGTCACTCCACACTGCGTGCTGAGGAAGGTGCCTTATCTTCTCCATAGCTCAGTGTGAAGTGAGGGAAAAGATCCTACCCCTTTCTCCATGTATAGGACAACACATAAGAACATGGGAGAGGAGAGGTTGGTGGCAACCAAAAATAATGGCTGGCTACTAAGCCAAGACAAGATTTGTAGATCCTTAACATATGGACATGGTAGGTCAGCCTTCCCCAACTTGGTGCCCTCCAGATATGTTAGATGGCAACTCCCGTCATTCCCAGCCCACAAAACCCAAATCAGTTTGTCACATTGTGCAGGTGCACTGCAGAAAATGCCTGTAGAGTGAATACCTCCACGCTCTATTGCAAATAGGGATGTTGCGTAACATTTATTTTTCATTAATTACATATTTATGCTGGCCTTCCACCCAGAAGCTCAGGTTTCTCTCCCTGCCCCCATCCTCATCTTGTCTTCGCAATGGCCCTATGAGGTAGGGTAGACTGAGAGATGGTGATTGGCCTAAAGTCACCCTGTGAGTTTCATGGCAAAGTGGGGGATTTGAATCCAGGTCTTCCTGATTCTAGCTTGACACTTTAACCACTGCACCACACACTGGGTCTCATATAATGTGAAGAATTACAAAATTGTTCTCTTGCATTACATTCTGATCTAAGCACATCTTCAATTAAAATCACTGTTGTTCTGGACTTCTAGAAGAAAAGAGAGTTCTCCAAATATTTAGCAGTGATCTGCAAATGGGGTGTCTGCATTAGTTTGATATATAATTAATCCTGAAATAAACTGTATAGCAAATAGAAAGAAGGAGAAACTTTAAAGCCATCCTAAAAGGGCCCAGGGGAGAGTTATAGTGACACTTTGCCACTGTAGAAGCTGTTAACTTTCACCTCTGGTTCCCACAGTTCTTATATAATAAATCACCATAGCCTTAGGGAGAAAACATTTTTTTTATTTAAAAAAATGCCCCCAGCAACTGTATAGCAGAAGTAGAAGCCTTCCCGTCTATGAGTCACTGACCCCAAACACTGGAGTGACTTCAGCTTTTATTAATGAATAAGGCTTTGCATTTCAAGTGTGCTTTCTTTCAGGAGGAATCCCAAAGCACAGGCAGCACTGTGCGAGTCCAGAATCATGGGATGAAACACAGCAGTGACTCTGGAAAGTGATTTTTCTTTGCAAGCCAAGAGCTATGAGAAACTCCTAATTTTCACAGCCATAGTACTCCCATGTTCTTGGCCTTGTCAGCATTCACAGATAGCATAAGGCAGCCTTCCCCAAATGGGTCTCCTCCTCCAGATGTGTTGGACTACAACTCCCATCATTTCCAGCCAGAATGACCATGGGGGTTGTAGTGCAACACATCTGGAGGACACTAGGTTGGGCATAAGGTGTGTGTGTGTTTGTAAAGCTCTTGCAAAATACATTTTCACTAGGTCGTGTTGTCTGCCATGATGGTACAGCAGTGCATAGGAATATAGGAAGCTGCCTTATCACTGAGTCAGGCCACTGGTCCATCTAGCCCAGTATTCTCAACACTGATTGGCAGCAGCTCTCCAGGGCTTCAGGCAGGAGTCTTTTTTTCCAGGCCTCCCTGGAGATGCTGGGGATTGTTACGACAGATAATTCTGGGCGCTAGATTCTCTCTAACCCCACACTCTTACGAAAGGTTTAGGATCTTTGGCTGGGGTAAAACCTGCGCTGCTGGGGTGGAAAGTGTGCGCTTTGCTCCTTTTATACTTAAACAAACCTACACACACACACATAGACTTTAGAAACAAAAGGGTGGTTTTATTGAAGAAGAATACAGAGTAGGTACAGCGTCTTACTTGTTGGTAAAGCAAACCTAGTGATGTCCTTACGCTATGGTTCAAACACACCCTGTATTCTGGAGAGGAGAAAGAGTCCCTTTTGCCCTGACAAGCCTGAATAGGAAAAGGGGGGGGGGAGATTCCCGCCTAGAAGGATAGAAAAGCAAAGTCCTGGCTACTACCTGTCTGCTGTGATGATGTTCTAGCTGTAGCCCCTCCCGCCTAGAAGGATAGAAAAGCAAAGTCCTGGCTACTACCTGTCTGCTGTGATGATGTTCTAGCTGTAGCCCCGCGTTCCAAGGTGACCCCCTCAGCTCTCTCTCCCGACACACCTTGCTAAAACCTCTTGGCTCTTATAGTCTCTTTCCCACCTTTTTGGAGGGAATGAGAGCAGTGGGGGTGGTCTTTGCCCCACAGATGTCTTCTAACCCTGCTAACGACCTTACTCTTTGTATTTTGATAGCTCCTGATGGGTGTACTTAGGAAAGCAAAGGTTTGGGTCTTCCTGCTGATGGGACTGTTTTTGGAGTAAGCTTCTGGTGGTATTCGCCCAGTGGGGGGGGGGGGAGCCATATCTTTTCAGGAGAAATCCTCCTGTGTTTTAGGCAATATGCAATATTCAGGTCTTAATCAGGACTGGTGCAGGGCAGTTTGGCGCCCCAAGCGAAAAAATAGTTAGCGCCCCCCCCTCTCCAAAGCAAAAAAAAAAAAACCTCTGCGCCGCCACCACCAACCTACCTTCCCCCCCCCCGCCCTGGCTGTGGCGGCGGCGGCGGCTGCTGCTGCTGCGGCTGCTGCGACGAAGGTAGGTGACGGGGGGGTGACGGGGGGGTTGGGGGGGTGGCGATGGCGGTGGGAGGGCACCGGCGGGCGAGCGAGCGAGCGAGCGGGTGGGCGGAGGCGCGGCGGCGGCGGCTGCTGCTGCGGCTGCTGCGACGAAGGTAGGTGACGGGGGTTGGGGGGGTGGCGATGGCGGTGGGAGGCGCAGCAGCGGGCGAGCGAGCGGGTAGGCGGAGGCGC
This sequence comes from Shinisaurus crocodilurus, assembly GCA_021292165.1. Taxonomy (NCBI): domain Eukaryota; kingdom Metazoa; phylum Chordata; class Lepidosauria; order Squamata; family Shinisauridae; genus Shinisaurus; species Shinisaurus crocodilurus. The sequence continues at coordinate 163,890,115 of CM037879.1, forward strand.
GGCAGCGGCGGCGGCAGGCAGGAGGGTGGGGAGGCGGAGGCCTGGCGGGGACGGCGCAGCGGCAGCGAAGAGGAGCGCAGCGTTTCGCGCCCTCTTCAGCCGCGCGCCCCTCTTCAGCCGCGCGCCCTAGGCAACCGCCTAGTTGGCCTAGCGGTAGCGCCGGCCCTGGTCTTAATCAATGCAAGCCTGCCACTCATTTGCCTATGCATGCCTCTAGGCTTCACTCACTCTTCCATTCAAGCCTTCAGTCATGACCTTTTGCCTTCTGCCCTGCTGGGGAGGTGGGCAGGCTGCTTCTTTTCTCTTGAACCCTTGCTTACCCAACGCTTCTTATGAGGGCTGTGGACTTCCTTTTGGAGGTGTAGCCATAACCAAATGATCAGAACTATATCTCATCTTAACAGGATCGAACCTGAGACTTTCTGCATGCAAAGCATGTGCTCTGCCACTGGGCTACAGCCTCTCCCTGCAACGGTTACTCCCAGTGCTGGCAGTCATAGCTGCTGTCTGTTCTCAAACCCCTTGAAGCAGCACACGGTCTCTAAAACAGGGCTCTCCAACCTTGGGTCACCAGATGTTACTGGACTACAGCTCCCAGAATCCCTTGCCATTAGCCATGCTGGCTGCATATGCTGGGAGCTGTAGACCAGCAACATCTGGGGACCCAAGGTCGGAGAGCCCTGCCTAAAACTAGCTTAGTGCCATGGGACATTGCTCAGATTGTACTATCTGAACTGGAAGTCTGTTTATTTCTGTGGCTTGTGAAATTTGTACATTTATTACAGATCCCGCCCCTGGTTGCAGTACCGAGGGGTAAAAGTTACATATATTAAGGTAGCAGCAGGCCTACCAGATTAAGGGTGCAATCCTATGCATGTTTAGACAGAGAAACATGCATAGGATTGCACCTTAAGTAACTAAAAAAAAAAAAGCTCAGATGGGAGCAAACTTAGAAAAATGTTGCAAAGATATCAGGGGTCTCCAATCTTTTGGGGACAATGGGCACATTTGGAATGTTGAGAGAGTGTTATGGGTGCTCTCACAAAATGGCTTCCATGGGGGGTTGCCCATTCATAAAATGGCTACCACAGTGGGCTCACAAAACACTCATTTCCCAGAAAGCAAACTGGTGGTGAGATGAAAAGGAAGGTCTCTTGCCCGGGAACCTATATACAAGGCAGAGGTGGGGGGCGGGTCTGAGCTCCAAAACACAAACCTAGTCTTTTGAACTCAAATAAAGATGGTGCTGGAAGGCAGAACTTAACTTTGCAGAATGTCAGCCTCCCAGTTTTTTAAAAAAATATTCTTATGATATAAAATAAAAATCAGGAGGGGCAGGGAGCCTGGCGGGTGCCAAGAGAGGTGTCTGTGGGCATGTTGCGGCACATGGGCACCGCATTGGGGACTCCAGTAACACATGTAGCAATTCTGAGGGCCCAGGAATGGCACAGGACACCAATTACCTCATCAAAGCTGGTCTCCTTCCAAATGTTCACTGGCAAAAGATGGAAGAAATAGTGTCTTTGAATAGAACATTGTTCTCTCTTTAAACAGACAGGCATCCTTCAGGATATTACCAAAAAGACCCTGATAGAGTGAATGGAGTGCCAAACAATGAAGCATAATGAAAAATGGAACCCTTCAAAGATGCTTTTACAAGAGTCAGGGCTGCCTTTATTGATAACTTAGAAGACAGAAGAATCCGAGTTCTAAACTACCCACCCCCTTATTTTACCACTACTTCCAGCGAGCTCAAAGATTTTTTTAGTAATTGCACTCTGTAACCGTCACAAGATCATGATAAATTCACCTCACCACTGACTCCAGGATACACTAGCATTTGGGGGTGGGGAGAGAGAAGTAGCCACCCTTAGGAGGCTCCTGCTACCAGCTTTGCTCCCTTTGTCCCTGAATGTTCCTTGTCCCACTAGTGAGATGGTAGGCCGCCTTATGAAGAGGCCTTGTTCGCATGTGCCACTCCTGCCTGCGTGAGTTTCTTAGGGCCAAAATTAGATGCTACACTAAAACACACAGCTGCCATAAGACCAATTTTACATGTGCCACTTAGTGCTTTTAAACCACTCTCCTGCCCTTGGTGTGCTGCATGAATGAAAGACAGAAATGCAGTTTTAAATATGCTAGCATCTCATTTTTTGGCACCAGTGGGAGCTTCCTTCAAAATGCAAAAAGTGGCTTCAGAGTGGAGATTTTTGTCAGTACCATGGCAGGGAGATGATCATCCCTGAGTCACCCCTGGTCTCAAGGCTGCTCAGGTTTTCCCCATGGCCAGTGAGAGCCAGTGTAGCGTAGTGGTGAGAGTGTTGGACTGGGACTCGGGAGATCCGGGTTCTAATCCCCGCTTGGCATGAAACTCACTGGGTGACTTTGGGCCAGTCACTGACTCTCAGCCTAACCTACCTCACAGGGTTGTTGTGAGGATAACATGGAGAGGAGGAGGATGATTATGTAAGCCGCCTTGGGTTCCTTGCAGGAAAAAAGGCGGGGTATAGATATAATAAATAAATAAATGGCCACTATTTACCTAACAAGCAACATGCACGTTAATTGCATTCACAGAATCAATGACACACACATAGTTTGGCCTAAAGAGAATCTTGCATGAGGGGAACTCTGACAGAGTATGTGAACAAAGCCAAGAGGGAGGGAGCGAGGGAGGGAGACACACAGAGAGAGACAGAGCAAGCTGAGGCCCATATTAGACACTGACAAAGTAAAAATATCCACTAGACAGTCTGACCTTGTCTCTGTGATTAGCTCTTCTCTGGTAATGTCTGGCCCACCTTAGTGCAGTTAAGCCATGACTAAGAATGCTGCCTGGTGTTTTTGGCCTACAACTCCCAGCATGCCCCAGCCAGCCCCATCTTCCTCCTCTTACCTACTTGCATGCAGCTTCCTCCTGTGGTTAGAGTGTTAAGAAACTAGCGTCGAAATGTGTAAAAGTAAACAACTTAGTGTGATTTAAAGTTTTGCTACGGCAAACCTCAACATGATGAATAAGGATGTCGGGGAGGGCTTTGCGGAGGACTGACTGTCGAGGGTCGTGTACGCATGCGCTAACCTGTAACTGCTTTGCCTACTCTAAAAACAAGTGTTGGAAAACTCCCGGGTAGAGCTGGTTTCGGATGCCCATCTGAACTGGTTCTCCAGTGCGCACTGTATCTGAATAAACAACCTTGTTGTATCCAGATTGGAGACTGGCGTTTCTCTATCAACATGTGGGGCAATTGTGTATAACGTGCTTGCCTCGTTCACATATAAAGCAGGTGGTGGTGGGAATCTTACCTCTCTCTCTCTCTCATTACAATTATTTATATGCTGCCTTCCAGGATACAAATCCCACCAAGGCACTTTACAAGTAACATAAAAATAATAAAATCACAACAAACAATATTAACAATTAACTCCCCCCGCCCTACTAATTATACAAAAAGGTGCATATGGGGAGGGGACCACCTTATCTCCCTGTGCTCCATAGATTCAAGCAATTTCCTCCCTGCCTGGCTCATTTTTGTTACCAGGGCCCGGCTGGGAGAAAATGGCTTGGAAGCTATGGAGCTCAGTGAGGTAAGGAAGGGGATTGGGCTCTTGTTCCTCTCCCTCATGCACTCCTTTTTGTGGAACGACGAGACTCCTCAGACTCACATTATACATGGACGTGGCAAACATGTGCTTAACATACACACGATTCCTTCACACCTGTCTAGTTTTGGCCCTGACAAAGAGGCCCTCCAGAGAGCACTGAGGAAGCCTACGTCCTCAAGGGGGTCCTTGAGAGGAACTGCCATCTAGTAAGGTGGCTGTGTCTCCTACTTTACAGAGGACAGTCCTCTGTTGGAAAGGCTGAAGGGCAGCTTTCTACCACAGGAACCTGCCTGAGCCTTTGTCACCAGAGGCTCTCCTCTAGATCACTGCACCATCTGAAGTTAGGTGGATGGCAACTGGGGAGGGAGCCGTTCCAGTCATAGCATCCCACTTATGGAATGACCTCTGAGCATGAGCGAAGGAGAGCAAACAAAGGCCCTGCATTTGCCCATCAACAGTTAGCCCGTGGGCATGTGCTAAGGAGGTCACCTGGTGAGATGTATTGTATTTCTGTTTCAATTGTAGTAATTCTAAATTTGCACGTCTCCATATAAATCGGCACATGCACATTTTATGCAGCAGATCCGTATCCTCCTTTGTCCTCATTTTGGGGGTTATATAAGTGGCCACCTGACTGTATCCCACCTTGATAGCTTTGCTGGAGCATGGCTTAAGGCGCAATCCTATGTGTGTTTAGACAGAAAGAAGTCCTACAACTCCCAACACTCCCCAGCCAGCCATACTAGCTGGGGAATACTGGGAGTTGTAGGACTTTGCCTGAACACACATATGATTGTGCCCTCAAATATCTTTTTAATGAACAAAGCGAATAATGTTAACCAGTGTTCCTACAAATGCCTCACTGTGGCCAGAAAGCTGGGATCTTGCAGCCATTTCCTATCAAGCCCGTCTACAGTGAGGAATCTAAATGCCAACAGCTGCCGCAGCAAAGTTGGACAGAACGAAGAGCCTTTGGCATCATAGGCATGAATATCAGTATAGACATCAGTCCAATGGGGCAGCTATTGCAGACTAGAAAATAGAAAGGCCACAATCGTCCTGATAACCAAACAGGCATAAGCTGGTTCTCCAAGGCATTGTCCAGTTCAGGTAGCTTGCTGGTGATTTGCTTTAGAGCTTTTGTTCTTTTTACAATCCAAGCTGTTGGAATATGGTGGGAGCTCTATTTCAGTCTCAGAATTAGAAATATATTTCTTATCAACCTCCTGCTGCATTATTTGTGAGTAATTGTTTTCAGTATTGAAACCACTTTTAAAGGAGAATGTGAAGTGTAAGACATGCACAAACCTTATATGTATTTCTAAAAATGTTGCACCTATTATTATTACAAAGAACACCCACAGTTTCCGAGGAAAGAAGGAGCGTAGCGTGTGTGGGGGTGGGGTGGGGGAGGGAGATATATATATATATATTTCTGTTTGGCACTGGCATGGCTGAAGCTATATTTGCACTCGGAGCTTGTATTTGTATCTGATTTTTTTTATGCCAGAAGATGGGTAGGACACAGTCTCTGAGCTACGGACTTCCTTCTTCAGATCAGCGGCGTTTTGGATTTTGTTTTGAAGTACATCTGATCTGCAAAGTCTACACTTTCTGCATACCTGCTTGCATCTGTTTATATTGAAGTAAAGATAGAAAAGCACGACTCTCGATTTCATGTGCAATTTTAAAGAAGTTAATATCCTGCAGCTATCCCCCCCCCCCACACCTTTCAAATGAAAAAGTCAAGGGTCTTGCCATTTCCCCCATGCGCCTCATTTTTGTTATCTCAAAGAGGAGAAGGTGGACAGTGCCCTGAAACCAACAGAATTAAGTGGGATCTACACATGCAGCAGAATGAGGCAGGCTCTTTCCCCTGCAAATAGAACACTAGCACAGCAAGGAAAAGACTGGACTTCAATCTTTTCCTCTGTGTGCTGATTTATTATTTTTTTTTTTTACTTGCACAGATCTGATTCAGTTCTTTCTTTCTTTTTCTTTAAACATGAGGGAACATTAAAAATGTTATCTCCCAGCCAGGGTGGCCATGTGTCCTACTTTACAGAGGACAATCCTCTGTTTGAAAGGCTGAGGGAGGACAGTTCTCTATTTGAAGGATCATCCACTCTAAATCAGGTTTAAAGATAAAGAACCATAAGAAGGGAGAGCAAGGAGGGGCCTTGAAGTTGCCCACCAACAGTTAGCACTTGGAGAGCAGACTGAGCAGGCATACAGGTCACCTGATCACAGCCTGCCCCTCTATGGGGAGATGTATTGTATTTCTATTTAATGTTAGTATTTTTTTCTAAATCTGCATTTAGATATATGTATAAATTATCATACATATCTGGGTCTTCTTCCATCCATTTTGTTCTTTGGTGATGCATTTCCTCCCTTTTTGTGATGAATGTGGCCACTTTACTCCCACTTCAAGTCAGAAGTGGCACAGTCTATTTTACCTCCTCTCTACCATTTCATTCCCTCATTTCTCATTCAGCGGCATGTTTTGAACCACCCTTAGCCTGATCTTGCATGCCCAGAAAATAAGACAGATACTCGGTTGTGTGAAGTGATTTTACTGTTGAGGTTCTGGGAAGTAAAGGCAGTCAAGGCATTCCTGATGGTCTCCACTTGAAGCCAAAAGCCTGTACTGTTCATCTCTCAAACTGCCGCTGCCTTTGTTACCCTGCTTGTCTTCAGGTGCAGGCAGGAACCTACCTTGGGTCCTCTGATCCTGCCGACTTGACCATCCAGCAAGCTCCTGTACTGCCTCCGTTTCTTCTTGATGGGGACAACTTCCTCACTCTCACTGTGGATGTCTTCCAGAACTCGTAATCTCTTTTCTCCGACACATGAAAATGAAACGCAGCCTTCGAAGGCTGCAATCAGGAGCAGAAAAGTGATGAGGCAGAGAGGGCTGCTAAACTCTTTCCTCATGTGGTAATTTGTCTTTTCCCTATGGAGAAAAAGATAACAGTGTGCACGTCTTGATTCCCATAGAAAACAATCCCCCCTGGAAAAATTCATAGCTCTGGTAGAACACCTGCTGCGCATGAAGAAGGTCCCAGGTTCAATCCCCAGCATCTAAAAAGGATCAGGTATCAGGTGATGGGAGCGACCTCAGCCAGTGACCTACTACCAGCCACAACAGACGATGCTAGGCTAGGTGGACAAATGGGCTGACCTGCTTTAAGGCAGCTTCATGTGTTGGGCAGTCAGAGTGGAAATAAATGTAGGGCATTGAACGTCTGTTTTCCCATCCACCACTGATTTTGCATCAACATTATTAGGCATATTATTTGTATGTATATGTACTCTGTGCAACTTGCTGCTTGATGCAATAGGTATATGGGCATGGTCTGAAGGCACATGCTGAAGCTAAGCAGGTCTGGGTCTGGTCAGTGTTTGGAAGGGAGACCACCTGGGAACTGCATGTAGCTACCTTGAGTTCCACGATAGAAGAAAGGTAGGATATACATGAAATATTGTGTCAGCTGTTATTTGCAAGTCTAGTTGTATCGAACTTGTTTTAGTTGCTTAAATTGTTTAAATTTGGTTTTTAATTTTTTGTATGTTTTTTTAAAAATTGTATTTGCATTTTTGTACTGTATTTTATTGCATTCTGTGAATTGTTGTAAACCTCCAAGAGAACTTTGGCTGTTGGGCGATATAGATATGAAATGAAAGAAAGAAATATGTGCAGAAAGCATGCACATGCACACACACTGTTTAGAAGAGAAAGGGTCCCACAGTACAGAATTGGTTGTCTAGCGGATCTGCTGAGAATGGATGATGTTTTGTTCAGCTTTATTCTTTGGGTAGTAAATAAATAGGCTGCGCAAGTATGAGTTGGTTAGCTCAAACCCACCAAGGGATCACATTGTCTACTGTAGTTAATCCCATTTGTAGATAAGCAGACAAAGCCTCCTTGGCTTCAGCACTGAGATCTGCCCGGCTTTTTATTTTTATTTTCAAATTGTACTTCAGATAAATGTAAATCCAGTAAGTACAAATCTCTTTGCTTGTAATGTAGTTGTCCCAATAGGTCACAAATCCCAGCAGGTTCTTCCTCCGTAGAAATAGGAAACCTAATAATACCACAGACACATTTTTTCCTTATATCTCTGTTAAGTAGAAGTGCTAGACAAGAGGGTTACTTTAAAAAAGGAAAAGAAATGAAATTCAGGGAAGCAGCCTGGAATGTCAGGGGAAGAACCTGGTCCTACCAGAATACCTTGGGCAGTATGGGGAGGCTGGTGATTCCTAATTCGGTGGGGCTCCTTTTCCATTACAAGTTTTGCAGCTTTTATTCTGAGCTTTATAGGAGCTATCCATGGTGGTGAACCTATCTTGGGGATGGAGTTCAGCACCATGGATAGCTCCCATGAAGCTCCAAATAAAACCTGCACAACCTGTAATGGAAAAGGAGCCCCACCAAAATAGGAGTGACCAGCCTCCACAGTAAAATCTAATACTGTCCCCACTCTAGCCGGACCTACCACTAGCACAATGGGAACCTAACGGTTCCCGAAAAAATTGGAAACAAGCATTTCCACTCATTTCTGGAACGGTGCAGGTCAGCGGAACTCACAGAAGAAGTGAGCTCTGCTGACCTGTCCCATTCCGGAAACTAACGTTTCCAGGGTTCCTTTAGGAACCACTAGTTCCTGTTGCACTCATGGTGGGTCCTGCAAGGGCAATGGAACCAGCGGAGGCACACTTGGGAATTAATATCAAAGCATTAGTTCTGCACTTCCATTTTAATCACCATGTATAATTCTGCATTGCACAGCCAGAGGATGCTTAAGAAATGCTCTTTTCATGTACTGGGGAAGGGTTTATTTTTACAAACACCAATTAACCAGGGGAGAGTCAGTTCTCAGAAGTGACACACACACACACACACCTGTACCAAACTATTTTTCTCATAAGAACAACCAATATGTACCACCTATAAAGAACATTTATATTAACTAGTTAACTACTGGAAACTGGAAAGCTTTAGATGCCTCTTGAACTTGAAGACATATCTGTTTACCCAAGCATTCCCTGACTTGTAATTGCACTGCTCTGTTTTATTGTTCGTGTAATATTTCTAATGTATTTATTATTTTATACTGTTTTAACATTGGTTTTGATATTTTATTTTATCTTATATTTTTTAATATAAACTGCTTAGGGCATGATCCTATGTCATCTGCCCTTGATGCACATAAGCCCCGGAACATGGAGGCATATGTGCATCCAGTGCAAGGTGTGAGGCACGGCCGCAGCAATTTCTGCCACCCTGCACCTCGTGCCCTGTATTTCATCTAGACCAGGGGTCCCCAACCCCCGGTCCGCGGACCGGTACTGGTCCGTGGCCTGCTAGGAACCGGGCTGGGATACCCAGCCAGCACGCTGCGAGCACCCCACCTGGCTCTCGGGATGCTCGCAAGCTCCGGCGAGCAGCACCCCCCTGCTGCTCATCCCTCTGCTCGCCACCCGGCTAGCATTTTCGGAAAACCGGAAGTAGACGCAATGGGAGATCCATCGCGTCACTTCCTGGTTCTCCAGCGCTGCTCGTTTTACGTAAATACCATGGTAAAGTACCTTAAAATGACCGCGAATAGCAAATCGCGGCCATTTTAAGGTACTTTACCATGGTATTTATGTAAAAGGAGCAGCACCGGAGAACCAGGAAGTGATGCACCGGGGACCTCATAGGTCTTTTCCCCGGTGCATTTGGGTTGAGCAGCAGCAGGTAAGTCGCTGAGAGTCTCGGGGGGGGGGTTGAGCGGGGCGAGTTCGACTTGCTTCAGCCCCCTCGAGACTCTCGGATACATCCCCGCAGCCGCACAGCAGGAGGTGAGCGGTGGGCGACCCCCCCAGTGTGTGGAAAAATTGTCTTCCACGGAACTGGTCCCTGGTGCCAAAAAAGTTGGGGGCCGCTTTCTAGACAGCTGGCCATCTAGATGAAGTGCTACAGAGGGGGAGGGAAGGAGACTGGGGTGCCATTTGGATATGGCAGAAGCCGTGGGCTCCAGCCTCCTCCCCTCCCCACTCCCCTGGCAACCCATTTAGCTCTCCCCAAGGTCAATTTCCAACCTCAGAGATGCAGCCGGCGCAGTTCTTTCCATGCTGGCTGTGAGTGGGGCAGGGCAGGGGCTTGGCGTTTGGAGGACCTCAGAGCAGGGTCTCCAAATAACCCTATGCCCCCCCCCCGACAATGTTGGGAGGCCATAGGATTGCGCCCCTAGAAAACTTAGGATATCAAGCAGTATACAAACAAATAGTTTAAATAAAAAAATAAACTAAAACCTACTTATACAATCTTTTCAATTAGGAATAAAAATGCTTATATTGTTGTAAACAACAACGGTACAGTTTTTTAACGGTTTATAACAAGGTTGAGTTTACTGGGGTTTACTCTTTTTCTTTTTAATATATGTTTATCTGTAAGTTTATGTATTTTTGTTTGTGCTTTTAGAATGCCCCTGTGGAAGGAAACTGGTTGCTTCCAGCAAAAACATAATCCCTAGCTTTCCCAGTAGGAGTGTACCGGAAAACTCTGCCAGCATAATATTTCATGAAAAATGTCCTAGCAGCAGCACTGCAGCGTTGTTACACAAACGACACAAGCAGACTAATTTAGGATGGCAGAGAAAGAACCTCTCACCTCCATTGCGTAAAAATAAAAGGCTCAGAATCCTCTATGATCAAAGGGAGAATAGTTCCCTACCCAAAATCCTAAATCACATGCACTAGTCGATTAGACACGCGCACATCCGTAATTGTACCATTAGAACCGTTCCCATTAACCCTAATTGCAGACAAAGGCTGCTTGTCCTATACAAATCTTTAATTAAAAGAATTCTGTAGTCAGCTTCACATGGTCTGGGATAAAGACTAATAGATCCAGAATGTTAGGATGTCCTGGATCCAAGATCCGACATCCTGGATCCAACCCAATGGGTTGGTGGTCAGGTTCCAAGGAAGGCAGCTGTTGTTGAGCAGCTATTCCCAGTAACAAATTGCTCAGACTGAGGAACTAGCTCTTAGTGGCTGGCCTGGGCTGGGCTGGGTTGTGGGGTCAGCTGAGAATGTTTAGGCTGGGTTGGCTGACCCTGCAGTTTAGATGGCAACCTTGCCCCATACAGCTTACTCTGCTGGCCTGCAGGAGGGACCAGTGAGCTGGAAGCACAGAGCCCCCCTCTGAGCCAAACATCATGGAGAAACTGCCTGTGTCTAGGGACCTTGAGAAATGTTTGGAAATCCTGCTTTCTTTCCTTTTCTTTAAAGCCCTGTACCACCCCCGCTCCCCTGCGAATGGCAAGGACCAAGGGTTGCACATGTGAACCATCCTCACACTGCCAGCGAACACGGGCAACAGAAATTGGCACAGTGGGTAAAAGCTCCCGCTTGCCAGACTCCTTTGCTTGGCTAGAGGGAAACAAGATTACGGTAGATATTTTTATACTTGGCAGCCATCATCTTTTCTGAAGACCCCAGTTCCTGGAGTGACCGTGCTATTGTTAAGACGGCTTCTGGCTTGGAGCCTTCCTTGCTATTTTGTCATTTCTAGATGCAGCCTTTACTTGCGCTGTATATAAAGGACTGGTTCTGGGTGATTTATTCAAAGAAGCGAGGGGAGGAGGGCGAATGTACACAAAATAAAGGAGCTGTTCTGAAGTGTCACCAGCGTAATAAAATGTCCTTTAGGGAGTACTAATGAGCCTAGCCATACACAGCTGGAGGCAAGTGTTAAATAAGGACAGATCTATATACAGGCAAAGGAATTTGACATGAAACAGACCTGTGCTTTCTTTCAAGCTGGCACAAATGCTGCCAAGCCACTGTTAGTGGGATCTTTTAGCCAGGTTGCCAATTATATTTCTTGGCACTTTTAAAGATTGTAACTGCACTTGTAGGCCCCAGTTGCACTTGGGGGGCAATCCTATGCTGGGAGTAAGTCTGAATGAACACAAGCGAGTTCATGTCTGAGTAAACATGTATAGTGTAGAAGTAAAATTTGTCCAGGCTTTAGTTTAAACAGAAAGGCCTGGAAGTCAGACCTTTTCCTTGACCTTCTGTAGATTACAACCATGAGGGCAAATCACCCACCTATTGATTTGCCTAAGCCTCTCTTTCCTTCTTATGCTAAAAGTACTGTGAGCCATTATCACCTTGGGAAAGACTACTGATTAGCATGATGGCTGGAAGACGGGCAATACCTGATCTTTTGTTTTTGTTTAAATGTCTCCTTTTGAATTGTCTCTCAGTTTCCTGTACTGACTCAATTGTCACCTGACCTCTACATGATATTATTCAGTATAAATGGAAGTGTCTCCCTTGTGTTCTTGTTGGCATTCCTGACTGTGCTCAGATGCCATCCGTGAATTCACTAATAAACTTTCCTCTCTAAGAACCTCTTAAAAACACAACGCAGTAGATCAATTTTTCCACAACAATCTTGGTGCCGTGACTCGGATCGCTTCAAGGGACTGGACCTGCCTGAAACAGGGAAACACCACTAAACTCCCAGGCGCCAAAACCCAGGTAAGAGACCTTTTGAAATCTCTTTTGGGTTTTTGGTGTGTGTCCTTCTGTTTCTAGCAGACTATCCTTTCCCTCCAACGCGATCTGAACTTTGAGTCCATGAGGTTTTAGAGACGAAAGAAATTTCCTATAGGATTGTATGCATGTCTGTGAAAGTATGATTGCTAGATTTATGAGCTGTTGACCAGGGCTGGGACTAGGCGAAAGCTGAACCTCGTGCCCCAACAGACAGACCCTTTTCCCTTTTCCCAATTTGCCCAGTACCCATGGTTTTACTGTGTGGAAAAGGCACATCTTCCTAAAAATCTCACGGATGAGTATGTATAAGTTGCTGACCAGGTCTGAGACTTAAGCTGAGTCAAGACGCCCTGAACCTGTTCGTGAGGGGAAACCCAATGATCGGCAGTGTTTCAAAAGCAAGTGGGCTCAGTGGAACCTCGTGACCCAGTGATGTGTGACTGTTCATGAATCTGCTGATCAGGACCAGGACTTAAACCACATACTAAACCAGTGTGTGGTGGAACCCTGTGTCCCAGTGGAGCAACTAAATCCCTTTCCTGTTTCCAAGACTCATGAGTCCCATTTGAAGTCATAAGACTGACTGAGCCGACAAAAAGGGATTGTGCCGCAGTTGAAAGACTGAGTGAGCCGATCAAGGTGTTGAGCCGCTGTCTGAGACTCAAATGAGGAACATCCCTCAATAAGTTTGCCCTGGATGAGTGTCCTGTATGAGTGTGAGGAATAGGGGGTGCAAGATCAAAGGAGATCCCCCCCCAAGGGAATGCTAGCATGTTATAGGTACACACCTTATGGCCATAGGTAGGTGTGTAAATTTCTTGCCGGATCGTCACCTTGAAGTGGTGAGTGGGCTTGCGTGTTCCGATGAATCCTGTGAGCAATGCCGTCGGGAGCTATGTACTCCCAGTAGGGTCACCCATGGCGGTAAGGTCCGGGGAGAGGAACCAGACAAAGAACGATCCAAAACATAAAGTCCTCAACGGCAGAACAGGCGGAAGATAATTAAACCTAAATTACAACGGCTGTGAAGGCGGATGAAGGCTGCAGCAGAGAATGGTTTTCCAATCGTCAGGGTAACCGTGCCATTGGATCTCTGCCATACTCTGTCAAGTTTGTGTGGTGATTCGTTGTGCACCGATCTCCCCACATAAAACAGTTTCACGCACAGGCGTCTTCCAACCCAACCCATCCAACCCAACCCAACCCAACCCAAACAAACAAAAAAAAAGTCCCATGGCGACTGGCGAATGGCAACGGGGGCAGGACTGTGAATCTGGAAGCCCCTAGTCATGGACCAGCACATGGGCGGTGGATGCAGACTCAGTCGCCCTGTTCAAGGAACGAGGTAGTCGAGCAGCTCGGCAGCTGTATCCATGACTGAGCAGCCCTATTTAGGATCCACTCTGCTCACCCCGTATGGGGAGGGGGCTAGAAAAGGTGCCCTAAACATAGTCTACCTCTTTCTCCCCTGACTGGATTACCGCGTCCAGTGGGGTCACCATTTTAGCGGTCGAAAAAGACATTTGAACTTTGGAACATGGAATATACGGACATTGCTGGATAACATAGATAGTGAACGCCCTGAGCGTAGGACTGCTATTATTGCAAGGGAGCTGAGACGGTTTAAAATTGACATAGCAGCACTTCAAGAAACTCGAAGGGCAGGAGAGGGACAGCTGAAAGAAGAAAAAGGAGGTTATACCTTCTTCTGGAAAGGACTACCTGAGCAGGACCGACGAATACATGGTGTAGGCTTTGCCATCAAAAATGAACTAGTGAACTCTTTGTCAGAAGTTCCTACTGGCATTAACGAACGCCTGATAACTCTTCGATTAAAGCTCGCCAATAACCAACAGGTAACTATTTTGAGCGCTTATGCACCAACATTAGATGCTGATGATGACATCAAGGAAAGTTTTTACAGCCAGTTGGACACTCTCCTGTCAGAGATACCTAAGGAGGATAAAATTATCCTCCTGGGCGATTTTAACGCAAGAGTCGGGCGTGACTTTGATTTATGGCCAGAAACTATTGGAAAAGACGGAGTAGGTAATAGCAACCCGAACGGACTCTTACTTTTGTCTATATGTGCAGAGCATAATCTCACTATCACAAACACGCTCTTTCGACAAAAGAATAAGTTTAAAACATCGTGGCAGCACCCACGGTCAAAGCACTGGCATCTTCTGGATTATGTAATTGTCCGTGTTAGAGATCGCCGCGATGTACTTCTTACTAGGGCCATGGTGAGTGCCGACGACTGCTGGACAGACCACCGACTAATCCGGTCCACAATGGTTATCAACATTGCTCCCCAACGTAGGCTTCAAGGAAGGAAACCAAGGCGTAAAATGAACATCCAAGTCCTTCAAGATCCTATTAAGCAAACTCGTCTTCAATCACTTCTTAAGGAACATCTACCTAGGGAACCTCCTGACAACATTGAGGACCATTGGTCTAAGCTGAAAACCTCCATTACTGCAGCTTGTGAACAAACTATTGGATATGAAACTAAGAAACATCAGGATTGGTTTGATGAAAATGACAATGAGATTAAATATATAATTGACCAAAAAAGGAAAGCCTTCCAAATATGGCAAAATGATATTAACTGCGCTGCCAAGAAAAAAACCTACGCTAGCGCAAAGGCTGAGGTCCAAAGAAGAACAAGAGAACTTAAGAACGCTTGGTGGAAAAAGAAAGCTGAAGAAATTCAACAACTTGCAGAATCTCATGATGCACGGGGCTTTTTTAAGGCCACAAGGGCCATTTATGGACCAAAAACCTATGGTACAAACCCTTTACAATCAAAAGATGGCACCAAACTCTTAAAAGACAAAGAGTCTATTGCACTGCGTTGGAAAGAGCATTATTATGACCTTTTAAATCGTAAATCTAAGGTGGATAATGAGATTTTTTCGCAAATCCCGCAAAAACAAATTAAAGAGGAACTTGCAATACTCCCCACTTTGGATGAAGTAAAAAAAGCCATTAATCAAATGAAGAACAACAAAGCTAGTGGACCAGATGGGATTCCTGCTGAAATCTTTAAAGAAGGGGGCCCCGAACTTGTACAACATCTTCATAAACTCATCGAAAAAATCTGGATAAGAGAAGAGATCCCAGAAGACTTCAGGGATGCCATAATTATCACCCTCTTTAAGAAGGGTGATAGAACAGACTGTGGAAACTATCGGGGCATTTCTCTCTTAGCAACCGCAGGTAAAATATTTGCTAGGATTCTCGCAAACCGTCTTCTATCTATTTCAGAAGAGATCCTCCCTGAAACTCAATATGGTTTCCGCCCCTCTAGAGGGACAGTAGACATGATTTTTACTGCACGTCAGCTCCAAGAAAAATGCCGGGAGCAAAATCAACCCCTTTATATGGCATTTATCGATCTGGCTAAGGCCTTTGATATTGTAGACCGTACAGCTCTCTGGACTATCCTTATGAAAATTGGATGCCCCAATAAATTTGTGAATATCTTGCGACTTCTCCATGACAACATGACGGCAACGGTTTTGGACAACAACGGCTCTCATGGTGCTCCATTTAAAGTGGGATCAGGTGTTAAACAGGGATGTGTTATCGCCCCAACATTATTTGCCATTTTCATCGCCATGGTTTTACATCTTGTCAAGGGGAAACTTCCCACCGGTGTGGGAATTATATATCGAACAGATGGAAAGCTTTTTAATCTCAGCAGGCTGAAAGCAAAAAGTAAGGTAATTACAACCTCCGTTGTGGAACTTCAGTATGCTGATGATAATGTGGTCTCCGCACATTCAGAGGACGATCTCCAAACTATCCTAAATGCTTTTGCAGAAGCATACGAAAAACTTGGTCTCTCACTTAACATCAAAAAAACCAAAGTGCTTCATCAGCAAGTGCAAGCCAACCCTTTGGTGATGCCATCTATCCAGCTTGGCGGGACAATACTGGAAAATGTCGATCATTTTCTCTATCTTGGCAGCTATCTTTCTGTTACAGCTAACATCGACAGTGAAATCCAGCATCGTCTGAGCTCCGCAAGTGCCGCATTTTCTCGAATGAAACATAGAGTGTTCGAGGATCGGGATATTTGTAAGAAGACCAAAACACTGGTTTATGAAGCCATTGTATTACCAACTTTATTGTATGCCTGCGAAACATGGACTATCTATAAACGTCACTTCCACCTCCTTGAAAGGTTTCATCAACGTTGCCTCCGGAAAATCCTGCAAATTACTTGGGAAGATAGGCGAACAAATGTCAGTGTACTGGAAGAAGCAAAGACTACTAGCATTGAAAAAATGATCCTTCAACGCCAACTTCAGTGGACCGGTCATGTTGTTCGAATGCCTGACTGCCGCCTCCCAAAGCAGTTACTTTACTCCCAACTCAAGGATGGAAAGCGGAATATCGGTGGTCAATATAAGAGGTTTAAAGATGTTCATAAGGCTAATCTAAAAAAATGCAATATAAACATCGAAAACTGGGAAGCTCTGGCCCATGAACGATCTAAATGGAGGTTGGCCTTTCACAAAGGTTCCATGGACTTTGAAGAAGCCCGAGTGCAAGGTGAAAGGGAGAAACGTGCTAAGCGAAAAGCACGTCAAATGAATCCTTTACAGGACCATCTTCTATCTGGTAACCTGTGTCCTCACTGTGGGAAGCTGTGTGGATCTAGAATTGGCCTCCACAGTCACTTACGGACCCATCGCTAGAGTCTACACAATCTTCTTTAGAATTTCCTCCTTTTATCCCGGAAGACAATCTTACTCGGTCACGAGTGATCGCCTGATGAGGTGTAAATTTCTTGAGAAATGGAATGTCATGACAAAAGGATGATCCTAGTAAACAGTTCCCACTGGGAGGAACGTTTGACTTGGGACAGGATAGTGCACTTAAGGGGAGCGCTCGAGTCATGAGGAAGTAAGGTACCTCAGACTCAATGGGAAGTGTATTTTAATTGGTATGAAGAAGCTTCAAAATGCATGCATGAATCCAAGCTTAAAAACTTGAAAGATTCAAATATATATATTAAAAGATCAACTAAAATTTAAGCAGGCCTGCAGCCAACCACCACCATTGGCTCCTATATCCATTGCTAGCGAAGAAAAATGATTTTTTGGGAAGAAAAAGCAAGATCCTGTAGATGATTATCCTTACCTACATGAGAAGACCCCAAAATGAAGATGAAAGTAGAAGGTTTTCGCATGATGATGCTGAAACTACCCCAGTGGCCACTCCTTCACCCTAACCCACCTCTGCCTAGCCAGAAAGAGCAGTTAATAGAAGGAACTAGATGCCCAGAAAAATTAAGAACCCAGAAGCAACCACCTTGCCTGGCTCTGTTCCTTCTCAAAGACTGTTAGTCACCCCAAATTATGGGTCAGTCACCCTGGCTCCACTAAGTAAGAGGTACCTGCAAGAGATAAGACTCTAGTGGCTGTCCATGACCCATAGACACCAAGAGATTTAAGGAATATAGTAAAATAATTTCCTAACTTGTGAGAAGAACCAGTCAAATTCAAGGAAGAATTTGAGACTGTAATTATTTATAACCCTAGCTGGATAGACTTAAATCAATTACTTAAGACTTGTTCTGCCAACAGTAGTCTTAAGAAAGAAAGAAAGAAAAAAAAAAGAAATGGCCAGTAACTGATCCAAAGTTTAATGATCCTGTTAAATTGATAGAGATGCAAATGAAATTACTTGATGCGCTTCTATGAGAAATCAGAGTCAAAGCAAAGAAGTTAAATGTTCTACAAATTGAAGGCTTCAGCAATGAAATATTCTAGAGATGCCCTTACTACAGTAGTGAAACCTAAAACTGACTAGATCAAGATTAATACCTGTAAATAAAAGAAGTATTTTTGAGAATAAGAGATGCCAAGAAAGAATGCCCCTCATACTATCAAGAAAGCATTTGTTGCAGGACTGTTACCTAAAGTAGGAGAGCAGCTGAAGACAGTATGTGTGAGATGGCAAACTTGGCCACCCAAAATAAATTTTAAAAAAAGAAAAGAAAAGAAAATGTATAAGTTGATTAGCTTGCAAATCCAACAACTAGATCTAAAGAGAGGCAAAAGAAGAAGAAAAAAGTCAGTGAGTGCAGCTGTCCCTTTAAAGTAAAACCCCTGCCTGCTTGCCCAGTTGCCACATTCCTAATAGATAAAACAACAACAATAACAAAAACGTTTGTGAGCTTTTTGTGCTAAGAGTTCCTGAGCATAAGCAAAGTTTTGGTGCCTTTTGGAGTCTCCACCAGTCCTGTGTTTAGTGAAGAGAGAGAGAGTGTGCTCCTAACCAAAGCACATACTTCCTCAGATCTGAACTAGAGGCGAGAAGTCCCAAAATGAAAAGAAAAATGATTTGTTATAGCTGCTAGCAAAATTAAATAAAATATTTTTTAAAATGGCAGCAACACTCATGAGTGTTTGTGGCTGCATTCAAGTTTTGCCTTTAAGTTTTAGTGCCCAGTTTTGTTAGAGTGGGCTTTCCTGAATTTCACCCCTCCCCTCTTTAACATAATCCATGCTTAGTTGGTTTTTTGCCAAAGGCAAACCAACAAGGCATGTTGGTTAATTTGGGCAGTTTAATTTCAGAATTTATGCTTGGCTAGTAGGTTTATGGCAAGCTAGCAGAAAACTTTTGTTAAATAGTATTTGGGTGCAACATAGCACAGTAGCACCAAGATACTAAAAGAATTGCAATTCCTGTTTCACTTTATTGTTATTAGGCTGGTTTTCAAGAAAAGTGTTCTAGTTTAAATTACACAAGTGCTCCCTTTGTGGCTCATGCTGGCTCAGCTTGTCTGAGCGTGGGGGGGTTGGACTCAATGGCCTTGTGGGCCCCTTCCAACTATGGGATCTATGAATCCCATCACAGTTGCCACTGCATTTTAAAATTGCAGCTTCTAATTGCTAATAGTTTTGGCATCCCAGTATTTTTAAACCTTTGGTTGCATAAGTGCCTTATTTTTTTTTTTGCTTTGTTGTGTTTTAAAAGGTAGCATTTGGTTAGTTTTCTAAAGCTTGGTTTACCTTGCTAAAGATTTTTATTGTTAACCCCTCCTGACTTCTTGGCAAAAGACAGGCAAGCCTAAGTTCAAAAGGTAAATTTTTCCTGCATTTATTTATAGCAATGTCACAAGCACCTGCTAATACACCTGAATTGCAAAATCTTGCTGCTATCCAGAATTTGACCCCAGAAAATGGGGGGGGGGGGAGAGGGACATGGAAATTTGGCAAATTGCTTTCTCTCTAAAGACTCTATGGCATCATTCGGACGGCCGCCTAGTGATGCCCAGAGTTCTTTTCCCTAAATTACTCACATGCGCCATAGACTTGTCGCATGTGAGCAAAGGGGGGATCATTGAATTGTTTAACAAAGATTGGTTTGGATTAAATTTTACATCTGCAGCAACTCAGATGTGCCCAATGTGCGGTATGCCAGGCTCATAACAGTGGTAAGCCTGTAAAAATAAAAAATAAAAAATAAAAAACCAAAATGAGCATGCACCCCACACCCTGGGGACCTTTTGTAAATATACAAATTGATTTTATTGAAATGCCCAAGTGTTGTTCCTATCAATATGTTCTTGTAGTTATTTGTATGTATTCTAAATGGGTTGAAGCATACCCTTGCGTGAAGGCTGACACCACAACAGTAAGCAAAAAAATTGCTAAAATAATTGATCCCCAGATTCAGAATACCTTGCTCCATAAACAGTGACAGGAGATCACATTTTACTGGACAGGTGGTAAGAGAAGTGTGCAGGACATTACAAGTCCAGCAACATTTCCATTGCCTGTATCATCCACAATCTCCGGGAGCTATAGAAAGACATAATAGAATACTGAAAAGCAAACTGGCTAGAATATGTGCAGAGACAAGACTAAAATGGCTAGATGCACTGCCCATAGCCCTCATGAGTATGAGATCCACAGCAAATCAAGTAACTGGACTTGACCCCTCATGGGATATGAATGAGACACCAATCTAGACCTAGCCAGACATATACACCTGCTTGATGATACAATTCAAAATTACTGCAAGGCCCTAATGAGATGTGTGAAGACTTTTCATTCACAGATAGAGCTCAGCACCAGCCCAGCACTGAAGGACACACTATTGAACCAAGTAACTGGATTCGTATTAAGATACATCAAAGAAGATCATCTGCTGGATCCAAAGTGGAAAAGCACCATACCAGGTACTTTAAAGCTGTGAAGTGCCAAGGACTCCAGACGTGGATCCAAGCCTCCCAACATCTCCACCCGCGATTAGAATGAGGACACAATAACGCCTCCACCAATTCAGGGTGAAATGTGCTAGTAACCTCTTCCCCTGAAACAGAAGAATTTGTGCCAGGACATCAATATCATCTCAGACCTCGGACGGGACAACCATCAAAGACAACACCCAGAGGATCGGACGAGAAGAACTGATGTGATGTCATCATTTTAGAAGAACACCACCTCAGCCTGAGCCAGGAGCCTTACTTATCAGCCCTTTAGTACATCAAAGTCAGAACAAGAAGAAACACCTGTAGTTGTGCTCTTGTTAGTGACTGGTGGTTCTTTTGCCTAAATTGATATATATATATATATATTAATATTTGAAACAATATGGCCAAATGGAGTATGGTTATATTCTTAGAGCTCATAGTCCTCATCCAATCTGCCTTCCAGGAAAATACTTACATTCAGCTTTTTTTTTTAAGTTTGCACAAAGATTTAATGCTACCAACTGCTAGGGGTATGTAGCCACATGCCAGTACATTCCCAGGGAGGAGTTCCCATGTGGCCAGTGCCCATTACACTAGTAAACTTGACCTTCACCAACAGACCCTTGTACTCTAAAGGGTCCAGTTGTTGCAAGTTGTTCCTACATTGGGGGAATGGTGTTTTACATGCAACAAAACACAAAATCAGCCCTCCACATTTGTAGGACAAAGTCAATGTAAGCATTATTTTACCCCTCACAGAGATTGGAGAAATAACCATACTGCCAAACCCATATTCTGCACCAATTATGGAAATTAGTTCTCCCAAAGTAATCAAACTATGGGCAATTCTCTTAAATGTAGTACCTGGAAGAGTTTTAATGATAAACTGTGGGACTGTACCCTTACAGGGAAAGGGCAGTGTTTTCGCAATGCCACAATGCAAAATAGTACTGCCAAAGATGACATTAGACATGGTGTTTGCCTCAAAAGGTGGAATATGCACCTTGATTGGTCAAGAGTGTTGTGTGTTTATTCCTGATAATTACAATCAGAAAAGATACTTAAATTGCTTTTGTTGCCCCTGACAAAAGCCTGGAAATATGGTCTTGGCTAACAAGCTGGATACCAAACCTAGGAAGTTGGGGTAGAGCAATTGTTCATGGATTAATAACCCTATTGCTTGAATTTGTTGGGTTTTATATATTATTGTTGTTAAGCAAGTGTTGTTTTACTACATGCAGCAGAAGCAAAAGCTCTGTATTAACTCAGAAAAAATTGATGCTTGAAAGGATTGATCAAGAGAGAGAAAAGGTAAAAGAAGCTTTAGATGCTGAATATAACAGTTACAAGTGTTAGTTGTGCTATAAAAGCACAAAATGGGGGAATGTAGAAGTAAAATTTGTCCAGGCTTTAGTTTAAACAGAAAGACCTGGAAGTCAGACCTTTTCCTTGACCTTCTGTAGATTACAACCATGAGGGCAAATCACCCACCTATTGATTTGCCTAAGCCTCTCTTTCCTTCTTATGCTAAAAGTACTGTGAGCCATTATCACCTTGGGAAAGACTACTGATTAGCATGATGGCTGGAAGACGGGCAATACCTGATCTTTTGTTTTTGTTTAAATGTCTCCTTTTGAATTGTCTCTCAGTTTCCTGTACTGACTCAATTGTCACCTGACCTCTACATGATATTATTCAGTATAAATGGAAGTGTCTCCCTTGTGTTCTTGTTGGCATTCCTGACTGTGCTCAGATGCCATCCGTGAATTCACTAATAAACTTTCCTCTCTAAGAACCTCTTAAAAACACAACGCAGTAGATCAATTTTTCCACAACAATAGGATTGTAGTGAAGTAATCATTGGAGGACCAACCCCCCCCCCCAGCAGATCCTAGGGGGCTGCATCCCTAATAGCTGAGCTATTGCCCTCATGTCTTGCTTGTGGGCTTCCCAGAGATGGTGCAGATGGGGCTGGATGTTGGGGCTCCTCAAATGACCACCCAGAGCTCAGCGGGTGATGAAGGCATCAGGGCAGCAGAAATAACGTCCATTTTATCCTTCTAGTCATGATGGTGGTATGCGTTAAGTGAGTTTAAAATGCAAAACTGCACATGCTCAGAGTTTTTTTCCCTTCCTAAATCAAGGTTGGCAAATAGTTCTGCGGTTGTTCTAAATATCAGAAATGTAGAAGCAGTTCTATAGCACAGAATGGTGGCTGTAGGTGGAGAAAGAGAAACGTTGGTTGTGCGCTTCACAACTGAAGTAACACAAAATAGCCAGTTAAAGCCCCCTCCCCCCATTAGACCACTAAGTCCAGGGTCTAAAATTGCCTAGCTGCACCGCTGTCAGAGACATCCGGTTGGCTGCTGTGGGAAACAGGATGCTGGATTAGATAGACCTTTAGTCTGATTCAGCAGGGCTCTTATTTTCTTACCCTTATGCCTGCTGTCTCTGTGGGAGGAAAAAAATCCCACAGAAAGCAGTTGCCACCATTGCTGTTAGGTTGCTACATCACAGAATGGTGACAGTGACTGCTGAGTTCTCCTTAAGCAGTGTGTGTGTGTGTGTGTTGACATTTGAGTGTGATTCCTGTTTTCTTCTTAAGGAAAGTACGCCATGCACTGACATTGTCTCATTCCACCTGCCTTTTATATATTGACATAGTGATTTATATATTGACAAATGCAAATGAAACCCTGGAGCTGCTGGGCATTTGCTCGGAGTCATCTTGTCTTCTTCTTCTTCTTCTTCTTCTTCTTCTTCTTCTTCTTCTTCTTCTTCTTCTTCTTCTTCTTCTTCTTCTTCGGTACATTCACATCATGCTTTGGGCCTGATGATTGCAAAGGGGTTGCCATAAGGGGTTGAACAGATCACTTCCCCTGCCTACTGCTGCCGCCACATACTTGATATCCTCAAGTGATAGAATGAATGCCCAGTAGATGCTTATAGGAATAGTCGGTAAGCAAAAGAGTCCTATTGGAATCTACTGTACATTACCTCTGGCCCTAATGGGTGCAGTTGTCTGTAACCATCCTTTTCTTAGCATAAGTAGAGACTAACTTTAAGACTGATTTAAGGTTCAGTCCTATGAATGTTTAGACAGAAGAAAGCCCTACAACTCCCATGACTGGCTTGACCCTTAGTCAAGGTCCTGTATTTCAGAATGCCCACCCCATGTGACAACCACCTCCCTCCTCCGATGCTCAGACCTGCAGGAGGGGGCAGGCAGGCTTTAAATTTGAATCAATGAACTCAAGACTGATTCTGCTGTCTGTCTCAACAAGTTTATTTATTTTATTTATTAATTATATTTATACCCCACTTTTTTTCCTGAAAGGAACCCAAGGTGGCTTACATAATCCTCCTCTTCTCCATCTTATCCTCACAACAACCCTGTGAGGTAGGTTAGGCTGAGAGTCAGTGACTGGCCCAAAGTCACCCAGTGAGTTTCATGGCCGAGCAGGGCACTAGAACCATCTGATACAGTAAGGGTGCAATCCTATGCACATTTAGGCAGGAAAAAAGGGCCTACAATTCCTAGCATTCCTCAGCTAGTCATGCTGGGTGGGGAATGGTGGGAGTTGTGGACCTTTTTTTCTTTCTAAACATGCATAGGATAGCACCATTCGCTGCTTAAGGCCATTTTCACAAGTTGACATTACGCTACAGGTTATGGGTAATTGCACATGACAGAAACCCACAGTCCACTTCTTTGTTGAAAAGCACCACTGAGGGTTGATTTTCAGACAAAATGTGGTGGTGTGGAGTGAGTGCTTGACCCTGCATACCGCTTCTCCATGCCACATAGCCCATCCAGCTGCTGCTGCTTCCTTTTTTCCCACTGTCTTTGGGGTTTCAGATGCCTATGTCCTTTTGCAAACATGTCTGGGACGCTGCAGGGGGAGTAGTTTTGGGAGGTTATTTGGAGTAGGGAAGTTGTTGCATGTGGTAAATGGGTAAAGAACCAGTCCCTTCTCTGCTAAAAATCAATCATTTCTGATACTGCCTTTCAGTTTGCTTCTGATGCTGTTGGGGTTTTCCTCAAATGCAGTTATTACAGTTTGGCTGTTAGATCACCTTCTAGTCTGGAAGAAGTGGAAGAAGCTGCTGCTACCTAATCTGCTTTATTGGCATGTTTAAAGGTACACGCATGTTCTCTCCGTTGCAACCTGGAAACCATATGTGGCTTTGGTCTCTTCAAAACACTTGCATTTGCTGAGATTCCTTTGCCTTAAAGCAAATTCCACCAGAGCAAAAGAGTTTTAGAACGGGGCTTTTGTTATGCTCCACCAACTAGAGCCTGACATAGAAAGGACCTCCTCAAAGGAGGAGGCTGAGTCACCAGGGCCCTTGTGTCCCAGCATGGATCCTGCAGTCTTGGTTGTAGAAGAGGACCCCACCACATGCCCCAGTATCCCTGGAGGCCAGGAGCTGTTGACATAGCCTAGTGGAGACTCTAGTATACCAGCCCTAGGAGACACCCTGCCCAAGGAGTCCACACACCCAGTGCGCCCGGATTAGTCACATTCACAAGATTCTGCCCCTTCACAGTCACCCCAGGAGCAGAGATGGTGATGAGTTTGAGCCAAAGCCCAGACCAGAAAGTGCAGTGCATGGCTGGCAGCACAAGGGAAGGCTTCGTGTCTCTGAGCTCTGCTTGGCAGGAGGAATCACGATCCCAAGTAGCCTCTGGATCAGAACCTCACTGAAGCTCCAGGAAGGGGTGAGGCAGCAGGGCCAGATATAAGACCTCTCGCTTGCTGTCTGGATGTTGCTGATGCAACTTCCCTAATCTGACCAGCTCCTAGTTGCCACTGTTTTCTGCTCCCCTGCTGTCTCAAGAGCCACATACCCTCAAACCTGCTCCAGCCCCTGTTGGACAGCTCCTTTGCCTCACCATAGGATCATAGAGTCAGAAGGTGCCTACAAGGCCATCGAGTCCAACCCCCTGCTCAATGCAGGAAACTAGAGGAGGGGTCTCCCATCCAAGTAACAACCAGGCCTGACCCTGCTTAGCTTTCCACACAGCTTTCCAGCTGTTCTCATATTGGTGGGAATAGGATGGTTTTATTAGGGGTGTAGAGATGTCTTAACAAGGCTAGACACAATAGAAATACCTGTCACTAGACTTTGTGGGCACTGGGCCGAACTGTAACCATTCTCTGATGCTGTTGGCATCGGAATCACTGAATTCAGTTATTAGCTTCTGTGGATTTGTCCCCATGTATACCAGTGATCATGAGCTGGATAAGACCTAAAGACTCCATGTGCTCACCTACTGTGTGTCAGCATGCCCTCCTGTCAGAAACATCTGCCATCAGAGCTCTGGCTGGTCCTGTCAGGTGCAACCCGAGAGGCCCCCCTGGGCCACACTGAAATTGCTCAGGCATTTCCATGCCGTTCCTTCCATGACAGTCCTTGTTAGCAGAGTGCCTGCCTGTGCTCCTGGCAAAGCTGCCTGGAAGTCATCCTTGTCAGCTCTCTCATGTATGAAAATGTCTTTGTAGACCCCTGCTGGAAATGTATACTAACTAAGCAGTATCTGTTTTTGACAGCTCACCACATGCAAAGGGGAGGCGGGCGGGCGGGCGGGCAGGCAGGCAGGCAGGCAGGCACTGGGCGAACTTGGTGCTGCTTCAAAGTCAAGCCAAGTATAACCTGGATAACCTTAGCATGCGGTGACACTCCTATGATGCCACCACAAGTCAAAACCAAAATCACTGCATTGGGATTTTGTGGCTGGCGAATCTAAGCAACGTGCAAGTTTATTTATTTATTTATTATATTTATACCCCACCTTTTTCCCTGCAAGGAACCCAAGGCGGTTTACATAATCCCCCTCCCCCTCTCCACTTTATCCTCACAACAACCTTGTGAGGTAGGTTAGGCTGAGAGTCAGTGACTGGCCCAAAGTCACCCAGTGAGTTTCATGGCTGAGCGGGGACTAGAACCCGGATCTCCCGAGTCCCAGTCCAACACTCTCACCACTACGCCACACTGTGATTCTCTTGGGGAGGAAGTGAATATGATGAATATGCAGGGTCAGTAGGGTGGCCCAAGAAAGGGGACAAGAGAGGACACAGATTTGCATAAAATTTGCATATGCCAATTTATATGTATGGAATACACATTTAGAAATGGCTGTAATTTAAATATGAAACACAATACATTTCACCATAGTGAAGAAGACAGTGGCTGGGTGACCATCTTTGCACCTGCTCAGTCTGCTGCCCAGGTGCTCACTATTGGTGGGCAACTTCAACTTCAAGGCCCCTGCTTGCTCACCCTTCTGATGGTTCTTTATCTTTAAATTGTACTTGGATTGGAAAGCCCTTCAAATGGAGAATGGCTTCAAACTGATGACACTCCTCTATAAAGTAGGACACGGATAGTAGTAGGAGCTTACTAAGGGCAGGTTCACACGACACGGGAACCGCAGGGGACTTCCACTCCCCCGCGGTTCCCGTGTCGTGCGAACGCCGGCTGGGGGCGCCCCCGCGAGATGGCCGTGCGCAGGAAGCACAGAAAGTCACCATGGGCGGTAGAGGGGTAAGCCCCTACCGCATGTGGCGGCCCTGCCATGCAGGCAGCGGGCGGCCGTCCCGTGGGGGCCTCCCGTGGCCACACAGAGGCGGCAGCCCAGAGCGGTTGGAGCTGCAGCCGCTCCGGCCTGTAGGGGCAAATGACCCTGTTGGGCATTCCGAGCTGCCGCCCCCTAGCGCCAGGAGGCCCATGCTGCGGCGCGGGGACTGCCAGCTCCACCACGGTCCTCCCACGCGTGTGGGGCACAGGTCATCTGCTGCGCCCCGCCGGACCCCGTGTACGGCCCCGTGGTGCCTCCCCCGCTTGCCGCCCGGGTTATATGAACCAGCCCTAAATCAGATCCAGATAGGAAGGTGACTTTCCCTGTATGTAAGAGCCAAAATTCTGGCAGAGATTAATCTTTCTTTATCAATCAATATGTCTTGGAAGTATTTGGATAACAAGCTCCTCCTGCCATATTGCGAGGTCAGGCCTCAGCTGAAAACTTTGGTGACATGCCAACCAGAGCAGAGATTACAATCCATACTATAACAGCCTCTCAAGAGGCTACTTTTGACACCATCAATTGTTGTTATGCCCAAAGCCCCGAAATGTGCAGAAGAATGGGTAATGCACAAGTAGTATGAATTATGAAAGGAACATGTGGGTTTATTAACTTCCCAAATACAGAAGCCCAAAATGGCATTTAACCCCGCCACAAACTAAACTGGAAGGAACACACTAAGGGCAGCAAAACTGTATTCTGTAATAACAACTAGGGCCAAACCAGACGTGACACAGGAGAGCCACATTCAGGATTGATTGTGGTTTTCAAAAGAAGCTACGTAATAACAGTCACAGCAGGAGGGGGAAGTTAAATTGGGAGTGCAGCCCTTCTTTTAATGTACCCCACCCCAACCATGCCATTTCTGCAATTGAAATCCTTTCCCCTGTTCTTCCTCTTTAGCTTTTCAGGGGTGTTATTTGTGCCAGGGTGGGGGAACGTGAAGTCACCCTCTTTGCAAAGAGGAGGTCTTCCCCACAGGAGTGCAGCCATTGCCTTTTCCTCCCACTACCCTTTTGTGCAACCCGAGATCATTTTTGCACTTAACACAATCCCTAACATAATTAACACCATAATCCTAAACAAGTTTTCTCAGAGGTACATTCCATTGTCTGCAGACCCAGAGTTCAATGGGCTTACTCCCAGGTAAGCATGTATGGGATTGCAGCCTAAAGGTGCAATCCTATGCATGTTTAGACAGAAAAAAGGCCTACAACTTCCAGCATGCCCCAGCCAGCAATCATATCCCAGTTGTTTTTGAGAAAGGGTGTTTTCGACTGCATAAAAGGGATGTGAAATGTGCATTCCAGCAGAGTCTAGAGTTCAAGTTTTTGATTTCAGATGCCGCCCAAGCAAAAAACATAACATGCGTGAACTCCCATAGCAAAGCCTCTAACATTTTGCAGATAGAAACGGACGCTTGTGCATTTGTAACACCTATTCTTTCTTTGAGTACCTCAACCTTCCCCAACCTGGTGCTCTGCAGATGTGTTGGACTACAACTCCCAGAATCTCCCATCTCGGGGGGGGGGGGGGCACCAGGTTGGGAAAGGCTGCCCTACCTTCTTCCCTTTCTTCTGGGCCATCTCTGCAGTAGCTTGTCCAGCTCCAAGTTCTGAAACAGGGAATACTGATAAACTGATCATCAAGAGTTTCTTTAGCCATCACCACCACCTGAAGAATGTTAAATAGAACATTTGAGCTGTTATCCTAAAATGATGCAGAGAGGAAAGCTTTGGAGATGCCCCATCCTGAAGGGGAAGCCAGATAACAAAACCAAAGTGGGGATATTGGGGAGAGAAAAGAACCTTGAGAAAAAGGAAATCAAATGTCAACATATCCGTTATAAATTTCCCCACCCTTTTACAATCAAAGTCAAGGGGGCATGGTGGCAAAAAGGGGCATGAAGACTGTGGGTCAGATTAGGCCAGGGGTTGGGAGATTCTGAATCCCTGATCTAAAACTACCGTACATATAGTTCCTTAAAAGAGACAGCTTGCTACTTCAAACTGTATAGCTTTAGTGGACACACAAGGGAGGTCTGACTTATGTGTATTCATGTTCCTGCTTTTAAACATCTAACCATTGAATCGGCCCTCAAATGGTATGAAGTCCCAGTGTCCTTGAGGGGCATTCCT
Organism: Shinisaurus crocodilurus; assembly: GCA_021292165.1. Taxonomy (NCBI): domain Eukaryota; kingdom Metazoa; phylum Chordata; class Lepidosauria; order Squamata; family Shinisauridae; genus Shinisaurus; species Shinisaurus crocodilurus. The sequence goes on from CM037879.1 coordinate 163,919,216, forward strand.
CATGCAGAAAAAAATGCTAATAGAAATGGTTCCCTGCAGCTTAAACCCCAGGGGAAAGAAATGGCTTCTTGACCCATTCAATTTTTCAGCAGCCTTATCGTCTTGGGCTGTGCTCTTGGCTAGATATCACATAGTAATGACAGTCTGTGCTTGTCAGTGCTTGGATGGGAGGCCTAAAAATATATTTTTAATCCCTGCTGGATCTTGGGCTTCCTACTAGAGACAAAGTAATGGAGTGGTGGGGAGTGTCTACAAAGAAGAGCAAGGAGAAGTAGTAGCAGCCTCCACTTGCCTTGCTCTCTCCTCTGGGCATTGGTGCAAATTAGGCCCGCAGAGAAAGGGCAAGCAAATAGGTAGTGGCAAGAAGGTGGGCCCACTCAGGAGGAGGCCCACTGAGGTCATCCTACATAAGCACCCCCCTCACACACACAAAATCTGGAGCTGACACTGCCCGGGTCAGGTCACTGTAGTGTGTAGTTTGGCTAACTTGCATAAATCATTTGTATCAATACATCATTCTGTTGTGGAATTCAGGCAAGCAGATGGTCCTGCCTTTGGACAGAGGGGGTGGTGCAGTGGAGCCAGGGCTTGCAGGGATGCAGCGCTGGCAACCTTTTATTAGCAAGGATGCTGCCGTCATCTGCCGCCTCCCTCAGAATCCCCTGTTCCCTCTGAGCTTAGCTGCAATCCTCACAGTAGCTGGGGGCGAAATGAATTGCTGGATTATTGATAGTGCAATCCTAGACATGTCTACTCAGGAGTAAGCCACACTGAGTTTGATGGCGCTTATTCCCAGGTGCGTATGTATAGGATGGCCTATACATAACCTATACGTAACCTGTATGTGTGTATGTATGTGTATGTATATGTATATGTATATATATATATATATATATATATATATATATATATATGAACTTGTAAAAGAGCCACCACAGGGCAGATTAGAATCAGCCGCATAGACAGGGGTAAACGTTCAGTCCCCCCGCCCGCCCCATTTTCCTGCTATCTTTATGGATGAAAGGAGCTCTATGGTAAATTATTAAATACTTTTATAAAAATTAATAGACCTTGCTTCTTAGATCTGAATTATTATTTCAATAAGCCCCGTCTCACCAGTGCCCTCACAGATCTATTTCAACTTTAGTCTGTAGAGTTCACCGGCTGAAAGCACTGCTGTAAATGGCTACAGTGAACTCAAGAGGGACTGTGTTTTGACGGATTACCGTACATAATTTATTTCCTTAGATTAGGGGATGGGGGCTGCTGGGGGAAACCAAGGCCAGTAAACCCTGAAAAGCTTTGTAGATGTCACCGTTCTTATCATTCCTATGGTGAAAAGGATTCAATAGGATTGCTAAGTGTCACACACACCATCACCTGCATATTTTATGAGGCTGCAGCCACACGGTTTTGGCTCTGTGCATGCGTAGATGGGAAGTTTTCTGTCTACCTTACTCTCATTGGTCTCTCTGTCCATGTGTAATCGGATCTTAATTGGAATGCAGCTTGCCAGGGGAGGCTGGTGGTGACTCCTATGTCAGTGGGGCTCCTCATCCATTGCAGCTTTTATTCTGAGCTTTATAGGAGCTATCCAAGGTGCTGTACTCCATCCCCAAACTAGGTTCAGCATCATGGAGCACCATGGATAGCACCTATAAAGCTCAGAATAAAAGCTGCAATGGATAAGGAGCCCCACCAACATAAGGGTCACCATGCATTTTGCAATGATCTAAGGCAAGGATGGGGCACATGTGGTCCTCCAGGTGTGGTTGGACTTCAGTTCCCATCATCCCTCACCGTTGGCCCTGCTGGCTAGGACTGATGGGAGTTGCAGTCCAACAACATCCAGAGGGTCACACATTCCCCATCCATCCCTGATATAAGGGGTGGTCAAATGAACCCCTTCACACATTCAGTGAAGGTCTGCGGGGGCAGTGTGAATGCACCTGCTGGCCATGTGCCTTGCACGCCAGCATGTCTGCTGACCATGCACTTGGTAGCCTTGTTAACAGCTTCAACAATAGTGAGAACACGGCCCAACATCTGTACACATGCAGGGCTGGGCTCCTTCACCCAATCCTTGGCTAAAGTTCCCAGAAGGGTGGAGGAGGCGGAGCCCTACACCCATACAAGTGTATGCATGTAGGGGTCACTTTCTCACTAATGCCAAATGCATTGCTGCTGTGGGGCATGGCCAGGGGGCATGTTCCTGCTGCTACCCCCTTGCACAGTTTGTCTGAGCGTGGAAAGCTAAGCTGGGTCAGGAGGCCTGGTTGTTACTTGGATGGGAGACCCCTCCTCTAGTTTCCTGCATTGAGCAGGGGGTTGGACTCGATAGCCTTGTAGGCTCCTTCCGACTCTATGATCTATGAAATCTATGAAATCCATTCCAGGTATGAGAGGGTTTGTTAGAACAGTCCCTAAGTAAGTTCTTGGATACCACTGGAAGCTCCCTTCACTCTTGCCCCATGTGAGTGTGTAGGGTGGAGTCCTACAACTCTGTGTCATTTTCAGACTTGTATTCCTGGCTGCCAAGTGAGTCCTTGCCACTTCTTAGGCAGAATGCATGTTTTGTGTTTTTTAGTGGGGGGAGAGGGAAATAAATGTGACCCAGGCCTAGGGTTGTATGAGAATTTAATTTTAGTTTGCAGATCATTTGAACTTGCCCTGCTCGCAATTCCAAACATAAGCGTCCCCCCCCCCCCAACCTGGAGCCAGCACTGGGGAATGTCTGTCTGACACATGCATGAACTAAGCCAAGGAAGAGATCCACATGCATAAATAACTTTATGCACATGCAGTTGGTGTAAATGTAGGCCCACATTAGATGCATATCCCTATCTGCATCACAATGCTTATCCAGTCTAGCTTGTGTGTGTGTGTGTAACTCGTGGCCTTCCAGATGTTTTGTTCTACAATTCCCATCAGCCCTATGCAGCATAGCCAATGTTGAGGGATGATGGGAGTTGTAGGCCAAAACATCTGGGGTCCCAAGGTTGGAGAGTCCTGTTCTATAGGGAAGACAGTCCTCTATTTGAAGAGCTGTGTCTAGTCCAAGCCTTGTTTACAGAGAAAGAGCCCTAAGAAAGGAGAACAGGGGCCTTGAAGTTGCCCATCAACAGCGCCTGGATAGCAGAATGAGTAAGGCACACAGGTCACCTGGTCACAGTCTTCCTTACTATGGTTAGATGTGCTGTATTTTTATTTAAACCAGAGTAATTATTTCTAAATTTGCACTTCTGTCTATAAATTAGCACATGCAAATTTTATACAAATGCGTGCCCTCTTTTGTGATGATGTAGTGATGGCCACCAATTTGGATGGCTTTAAAAGGGGATTGGACAAATTCACGGAGGGGAAGGCTATCAATGGCTACTAGTCCTGATTGACTATATGCTACCTCCAGTATCAGAGGCAGTATGCCTATGTACACCAGTTGCTGGGGAACATGGCCATGAGGGTGCTGTTGCACTCATGTCCTGCTTGTGGGTTTCCCATGGGCAGCTGCTTGGCCACTGTGTGAACAGAATGCTGGATAGATGGACCCTTGGTCTGATGACTCTGATCAAGCATGGTTCGTCTTATGTTCTTATTTCCTCTTTTTTTGGTGATGTGTAAGTAGCTGTCATGACCCCCCTCCAGGAATCCTCCTCTGAAGACGAGTGTGACTCACCCAGGGCCCTGGACGCTCCTCAGGAGCAGAGTGCAGACACTGCTGCTCCAGACGGGGCCGACCGGGCAGCTGAAGAGCTGGCAGGCCCCTCTGGCATGACCCGTGGGAGTTCCCCAGCCCGAGAAGAGTCAGAATCAGAGCCGGAGATAGTGCAGGCCCCAACTCCCAGACAAAGGCGGGCGATGAAAAGGCAGGAACAGATGCAGGCCCCTCAACGCAGCGTCCGGCTGCAAACCAGGACGTCGGCCTTGTGAGGCTTTTATAATCAGCCTTCTGCTGAAGAGCTCCAGCTGTCGGATGGGCGTGCCTGGCAGCAGGCTGTAGAAAAGCACGCACTCACTAGAGCATGGGTATTGGGAAACAACGTCTTCCATGACTCTTGTTCCTGATCCCGGACCCTGCTCCTGAACCTTGCCTTGGACCCTGGACTCTTGGACTTTACTCGGACTGACCCTGACGACGGCTTTGCTTGATCCTTGGACTTTCGTAAGAACTTTACTGGCTAAAATCCCTGGACTGTTTGACTACGCTGCTCCCTGTGTGAATTCCTTATCTTATCTCAGTCGGACTTGGCAACGCTCCCAGAAGCCAAGACAGCTGCTGGCTGCCGGCCAGCCTTAAGCAGGACAGTTTGTTTCCCAATCTCCCAGCCAGCAGCATGGAAGCAACGACTCTTGAAGCTGTGTTAGCAGAAAACCAGCTTCTTAGGAACCAGATAGCCCAGCTCACCACTGCGGTTACTACCCTGCAGAGCCAAGTCCACCAGCTTGGGGCACCGCCACAGGCTGCACCAAGGACACCCAAACGTAAGTGCCCTATAGCACCCCCTGAGAAATTTGATGGAACACCAGACAAGTTCCCAGGGTTTGTGGCTCAATGTGAGTTGTATATGCAACTGCGGATAGAGGACTTCCCCACTGACCGAGTGAAGGTCGGCTTTGTGATTAGTCTACTCACTGGGCTGGCTGCCAAATGGGCTACCCCTTATCTCCTGCAGCCTAGCCCCCTGCTGGACAACTATGCGGGCTTCCTGGCAGATTTTAAGGCTGCCTATGAGGACCCACAGAAGGCAGAGACTGCCAACAGGCGGATACGCCGACTCCGGCAGGGCAAGGACTCAGTCGCCACTTACACCAGTTCTTTCCGGCTGCTGGCCCAAGACCTTACCTGGAACGAGTCCGCTCTGATGGACCAATACCAGGAGGGGTTAACGGATGAGATTTGCGACGAGCTGGCCCGGGCAGAAAGACCTACAACCCTGCATAATTTAGTCCAGCTCTGCCTCCGGATCGATGGACGCCTAGAGGGCCGCCGTATTGTCCGTAGAGCCCCAGCCTCATGCCGAGAGCCCAGCCCAGCACGCCAAGCCTGGGCTCTGGGTCCCAGGACAGGTCCTCCCATAGCAACTGAGGAACCAATGCAGATCGGGGGGGGCTCGACCCCGGCTCACCGTCAGAGAAAAGGAACGGCGGCGACAAAAGGGACTTTGCCTGTATTGTGGGGAAGCAGGACATTATGCCAGCCAGTGTCCCGCCAAAAGACCACCCTCGGGAAACGCCCAGCCCCAGTCCTAGTTGGGGTCGTAGGACTGGGCCAGGAAACCCACACCACCACAGTGACCCCCGCCAAACGCCTCCACCCACCATTGGCAGTGGTCGTGACCTTGTGCCTCCCCGACCTGACCACGATTCAGACCACAGGCATGATCGATTCGGGGGCGTCTAGCAACTTCATGGACGTGGGCTTTGCCCAGCAACATGGAGTCCTACTGACCCCTCTGGCATCCCCGATCGCCATCGAAACCATTGATGGGTGGCCCTTGACATCTGGTCCAGTATCGCTGGAAACCGATCCCCTGACCATGGAGATCCAGGGGCACCGGGAACAACTTCGTTTCCTGCTGGTCACCGTGTCACACTTCCCCCTCGTGCTTGGAATGGCCTGGCTAACCCTCCATGACCCTTGCATCAACTGGCCCCGGGGGGAGGTAGTGTTTGCTTCGGACTATTGTAGCTCCCATTGCTGGCCCGGAAAGGCCAGCGCGGACACTGGACCAGCTCTGGATCCCCAGCCAACCCCAACGTTCCTGCCTGGCAAGTACCAGGATTTCCAGGATGTGTTCGACACGAAGGAAGCTAACCACTTACCACCCCACCGACCCTATGACTGTCCAATTGACCTGCTGCCTGGGTCCCGGATCCCTACCGGGCGGATCTATTCTCTTTCTGGGCCTGAGCTTGCGGCCTTACGGGATTTTCTGGAAAAGAACCTCAAGAGGGGATTCATCCGACCCCCAAAATCCCCTGCAGTCGCTCCGGTGCTCTTCGTAAAAAAGAAGTGTGGGGAGCTACGCCTCTGCAACGACTACCGGGCCCTAAACCAGATAACCCGATGCAATCGGTACCCCCTGCCCCTCATCCCAGAATTGTTGGAGCGTCTCCACCAGGCCACCATCTTTACCAAGCTAGACCTGCGGGGGGCGTACAACCTGGTGCGCATCCGGGCCGGTAACGAATGGAAGACCGCGTTTCAGACCCGCTATGGGCATTTCGAGTACACGGTCATGCCGTTTGGGCTCTGTAACGCTCCCGCAGTCTTCCAGCACTTCATGAATGACATCTTCCGGGACTACCTAGACCAGTTTGTCGTCATCTACCTGGACGACATTTTGATCTACTCCCCTACACCCCAGGTGCACCAGGCACACGTCCGTGCTGTGCTGCAGAGGTTACGGGAGCACCATCTGTATGCTAAATTGGAGAAATGCGTCTTTGACCTGGAATCCGTAGACTTCTTGGGACACCGGATCTCTCCCAGGGGCATAGAGATGGAGCCAGCAAAGGTGGCAGCAGTGCTGTCTTGGCAACCCCCCAGGACGGTCAAGGACGTCCAAAGGTTTTTGGGGTTCGCGAACTACTACCGGCGCTTCATCACCAACTTTGCGGAGGTCACTGCGCCCCTGACCAACCTGCTCCGGGCCAGTAAACTTTTCCAGTGGGGGCCTGAGGCTGAAGGAGCCTTCCAGAAACTCAAGGAGCTCTTTGTGTCAGAGCCTATCCTGCAACACCCGAACCCGCAAGCTCCATTCGTGGTTGAAACCGATGCCTCTGATGTCGCCATCGGTGCCGTCTTGCTCCAACCTGCGGAGACTGGAGAGACCTTGCTGCCATGCGCGTTCCACTCCCGTAAACTCAACCCCGCAGAGCGCAATTATACCATCTGGGAGAAGGAGCTGCTGGCAATCAAGGCAGCCTTCGAGACTTGGCGGCATCTACTGGAAGGCGCCCTACACCCCGTGGAAGTCCGGACGGACCACCGGAACCTGGAATTCCTGCAGACCGCCCGGAAGCTAAATCAGCGGCAAATCCGGTGGGCACTATTCTTTTCCCGGTTCCACTTCACGGTCACATACATTCCCCAGTCACGGAACTGACAGGCGGACGCCCTGTCCCGGAAACCCGAATACACAGGCATAGGCCTGTGGCTTATGCTGGCTCAGCTTGTCTGAGTGTGGAAAGCTAAGCAGGGTCAGGCCTGGTTATTACTTGGATGGGAGACCCCTCCTCTAGTTTCCTGCATTGAGCAGGGGGTTGGACTCGATAGCCTTGTTAGGCTCCTTCCAACTCTATGATCTATGAAATCTATGAAATCTATGAAACCAGAGGAAACCTTGTCCACGATCCTGCGTCCCGAGAATTTTGTCGCAGTCCTCCTGCCCCCTAGCATGCTCGCCCAGCTACGAGAACAACAGGGCCGAGACCCCTTTGCGAAGGCCAGGAGGCAGGAGCTGGAGACTCCAGGCCCGGCGGGACCGTCTCCCTTTAATGCCCACGATGGACTCCTGCGCCACCACCAACGTCTGTATGTTCCTCCGGGACCCACTCGGATGGAGATACTTCAGCAGTGCCATGACAGTCGGCCTGCGGGACATTTTGGCGTATTCAAAACTTTACACCTGCTGACCCAGGACTTCTGGTGGCCCAGGGTCCACGCTGATGTGGGACGTTATGTGGGCTCCTGTGAGACCTGTCGCCGGGCCAAGCACCAGGTGGGAAAGCCAGCAGGGCTTTTGCATCCCTTACCCACACCTACCGGACCTTGGAAACTGGTGTCCTTGGATTTTATTACCGACCTGCCCTCCTCCAAAGGACATACCACCATCTTGGTGGTAGTCGACCTGTTGACCAAGATGGCCCACTTTGTACCCTGCTCCGGTACCCCATCAGCCAAAGGGACGGCGGAGTTGTTCATCCAGCACATCTTCCGGTTACATGGGCTGCCACAGGGCTTGGTCTCCGACCGGGGCCCTCAGTTCACATCTCGCTTTTGGCAGGCCCTGTTTCGCCTGTTGGATGTGAAACTACATCTCTCCTCGGCGTACCACCCACAATCAGACGGCCAGACGGAGCACACGAATACGACCCTGGAGCAATACCTCCGCTGTTACGTCATGTGGAGAAAGCCCAACACAAGTCTGCACACACACACACAGTCGTCGCCCAAGGGAGGGGGCGAGGGAGGGGGGATGAAGTCACAGGAGAAGTAGCCAGACAGACCGTCATCCCCAACAAAGAAGAGTCTCGGTGGAGATCCACAAAACCCAGGAAGGACCATCAAGAACCATCAAACTATCAGGGCAGTCTCAAAGAGCTGTGAAGTACCAGTACGTCACCTTCTTCCCGGGCAGGAATAAGCCCACCTGATGCAAAGGGGCAGGCATAAGCCCCCACCTGACCTGGAGGGTGGGGAGAGCGGGAACTCAGGGGTAGAAAACCCCTCTCCCTTCAGGTAGAGGGTTGTTGGGAACCCAGGGTACTTCGGGGCCAGATTCGTCCTCCAAGCGGCAGCCCGAGTAAGCCATTCTCATCCCCGGATCGGCCGACCCGGAGCCAGGCTGAAACTGACTAGCGTAAAGTCTCTGATCTGAGGTAATTGACCAGATTCAATCCGCTAGCCCAGGAGCCTGTTTCATTGATGAACGCAGGGGTCAACTAAGGTTGTGTTGACATTGTAGTATTCCTGGAAAGCTGTTAGTTCCGCTCTGTGTTTTGTGTAAACAAATAAAAGCCTTATTTGGTCATTTAAAGGGCTTCGGTTTCCTCTTGTGCGCGAAAGCCTCTCAGGTGGTCGCCAGCGCTCGTACGGGCTGTAACTCAGTGCCGGTTAACCCGTTAAGCGCCGAACTCACGCAAAGGATCCTGCTAGTGATCCTTCACATGGTGGCAGACGACAGGACAATTGGAAACCACAATTAACGGACGGAACTAACAGGGTCTAGGGCAGGCTAGCGGATTGCTGGAAAGCGCTCAGACCAAAGTAATGAATAGCCTGAGCCAGGAACAGCTGGAGCTAGGGAGCAGCCCAGAGACCCCAACCAGAGAAGGGAGCCAGGTCTCCACAATGGAGTGGGTAGTGCGGCCGAAGATTGCAAACCAGGAGGGGGGGGAGCCCCCTCATCCTTGCTGGCAGGGCAGGAACCCAAGCAATGGGGTAGCCCCAGCCTTACGAGTAGCCTCAGGAGAAGCGAGAGGAGGGACCCCGAGTTAGAGGAAGACCTCGACGGAGGGGTTGCTGGTGGTGCCATAGGAGGAGGAGGTTTAGATGCCCTCTTTCCCCAACTTAATTGGCAGCAGACCAGGGAGGTGATGCGACATCAACAAGAGATGATCCAGCATCAGCAAGCGGCGCTGCAGATGCAGCTGGAGTTGGCCAGGCTGACCGCGGGCGTCGGACAGGGGGGACCCCCTACACCCCAGAGTGGGAGCACCCCGACCCCTAAATGGGACCGGAAGCAATTCCCCACCTACAAGCCCGGGCAGGACGTGTTGATCTTCTTCACCCTGTTCGAAGCTGCCTGCCTGGAGCAGAAGGTGCCGGACAATTTGAGAATGTCTGCCTTGAGGACTCAGGTCAGCGGGGAGCTGGCTGATCTCCTGGGTATTCACACCCAAACTGCCCCCTTGGACTATGTGGCATTCAAGGAGGCTGTGAGGGAGAGGTTTGCCCTCACAGCCGAACATTGTCGCCGTAAATTTCGTTACGGGCAGCCTTCCCCAGGGGACACGTATGCCTCCTGGATGGCGCACCTGGGGCAGGTTTGGGATGCGTGGATTGGGGCCACCGGGAAAACCACTTTGGCGGAGGTGCGAGAACTCATGATCCAGGAACAATTTTGTGCCACTATCCCAGAGGATTTGGCTACGGCGGTGAGGGACCGGGACCCCCCAAACTGTCGGGAGATGGGCAAGTTGGCCGACCAAATGGGGCTATATCGGCAGCCCAAAGGAGTGAAGGGGGGCAACCTCAGTCGTGGCGGGGCCAGAGGGAGCGCGGAGAAGGGCAACCCCAAACCTCGGGAGGGAGCCCCAAGCAAGCCCAAAGAGAGCCCCAGCGCCAATGGCTGTTTTTACTGCAAGGAACCGGGTCACCTCAAGAGGAGTTGCCCCAAGTTCCTCGCGAAGAACCGCAACTCAAAAACATCCCCGGGCAAGGTGGGAAGGATGCTCGCTCCAGAGTCCCGCGAACCGGAGGAACAAGAGGAGGATCAGCAATCAAGCTCGTCCCTAGAGGAAGAAGTAGAGGATGCGGCGCGGCCCCTGATGAGTGGAGGACAGCATTCCCTTGGGGCCATCTCGCAAGCATCCCTGATGCGCATTGCCTCGCCGGAGCAACTGCGTTGGAGCCAGAGCAAATTCTGTGAGTCCATCTCTGTGAACAATGTTTCCCATGTGGGGTATAGGGACACCGGGGCGGACATAACTGCTTTACCTCGGAGTAAGGTAAAGAAGAGACAGCCGTTAAAAGGGCGTACCTGTGCCATAAAGTCCTATAACTCCCCCAACATAGCTGTTCCCCTTGCCCGGGTCTAGGTCAAGTACAAGGGATGGGAAGGGAAGGTGGATGTTATAGTACATGGACAACAAGAATGGGGGATCATCATTGGGAACGACATTGCATTCCGGGCTGCCCAGGTCAAGGTGGGGGTGGTGACACGACGTCAGGCCAAACAAGCCCCTGCCCCACAGCCTCCCAGCCCCCCGACTCCCCATCCCGGTCGCGGTAAAGTGATCCCGGCAACCAACTGTTCTCCACCGCTCCCCTCTGCTTCGGTGAGGGAGGAGGACCAAGGGGGGTTCGCCCCAATGGCCCGAGATTTTGGGGCTCAAAAGGTGTTCCAGGAGGAGCAGCAGCGCGACCCATCCCTCCGAGAATGCCGGGATCGGGCCGGTCAAGTGTTGAGGGCAGGGGACCAGTCAGAACAGTTTTTGTGGGAGGCAGGAGCCCTTTACCGAGAGTTCTGCCCAAAACCCGAACCAGGTCCCCAGCCAAAGAAAAGACAATTAGTTGTACCTGCAAGGTACCGCCAGGCTGTGCTGCAGTTGGCCCACGATGTAGCGTGGGGAGGTCACTTGGGACAGAAACAGACATTAGCCAGGGTGACAGAGGGGTTTTATTGGCCCATGGTGGCGAATGAAGTCCGAGAATATTGCCGGTCCTGCGATGTCTGCCAGCGGGTGGGGCATAACCGGGACCACCCGAAAGCCCCCCTTCAACCCCTACCCATTGTGGGCACCCCTTTTGAAAGGATAGGGTTGGATATTGTGGGACCCTTGAATCCCCCCACCAAGACGGGGAAGAAGTTTATACTGACTGTTGTTGACTTTGCCACTCGCTATGCTGAGGCTTTTGCCCTAGCCTCCATCTCCGCTACCAGCCTGGCTAAGACTCTCCTTTCTCTTTTTGCCCGCCTAGGAATGCCCCACACGGTGTTTTCGGACTGCGGCACGGGATTCGTGTCCAAATTGTTTTTAAAAATGTGGGAATTGGGGTGTGTGGAGCATCTGACTTCGGTGCCATATCATCATGAGACAAATGGGCTGGTGGAACGTTTTAATCAGACTCTTGAAAAAATGATCAGAGCTTATGCGGCTAAGCATCCCGGGACTTGGGATCAAGCTCTCCCCTACCTGTTGTTCGTGTACCGGGACTCTCCCCAAGAGAGCCTGGGATTCTCCCCCAACGAACTGATGTTTGGGAGGGAGCTAAGGAGACCTTTGGCTCTGTTACGGGTGGAATGGGAGGGGGTTGCCACAGAATCTTCCATGCTGGTGCATACCTTCATGCAGCACCTCCAAACTGTCCTTCGGGAGGTGCGGGAGACGGCACAACAGCATCTCGGAGCAGCACAACAGCGGCAGAGCGCGTGGTACAACCGGACGGCTGTGCCACGGACTTTTGAAGTAGGGGACCAGGTGTTGGTACTGCGCCCCCCAAAAACGGACAAATTGTGCTTGAAATGGGAGGGTCCGGGGACCGTGATTGGAAGGTTGGGGGAGGTGAACTATCAAGTGGCTTTTCCTGGACAGCCGGGGAGGCAAAAGGTATTTCATGTGAATATGTTAAAATTGTATGTGGAACGGGGGACGAAGGTGGGGGGAGTGCAGGAATGTGCAGACCAGGGAACCTCTGATGGGGATTTGTTGGCCGAATGGGGGGAAGGGGGAGGAATGGATGAGATCCAACTGTCCCCCTCTCTGTCGGAACAGCAGCGGCGGCAGATTATCCAGGTCTTAGAGGACTTCCAGCCTATGTTCTCTGACTGTCCGGGATGCACCACACTCACACAACATACCATTGACACGGGGAATAGCCCCCCTATACAGTCCCTACCCTACCGGGCGGTGGGGCCCCATGCCCAGGTCATTGCCGATGAAGTCCAAGCCATGCTGGACCTTGGAGTCTTTGTCCCCAGCTCTAGCCCCTGGTCCTCCCCTATAGTGTTAGTAGCCAAGAAAGATGGGGGTGTTCAGTTCTGCGTGGATTATTGAAAAATAAACAAAGTGACTGTCCCTGACCCATACCCCATCCCCAACATGGATGTGCTGTTGGAACGGCTAGGGGGGGCCAAGTACATTACTACCCTGGACCTGACGAAGGGTTATTGGCAGGTCCCGCTTGATTCGGATGCTGCCTTGAAGTCCGCTTTTGTGACCCACCTGGGGTTGTTCCAATTCACCACCCTCCCTTTCGGAGTCCGGAACGGTCCGGCTACCTTCCAGAGGCTGGTGAATGGGATGCTGAATGGGCTGGGGGAGTTCGCCTGTGCATATCTGGACGATATAGCCATTTTTAGCTCCACCTGGGAGCAGCATTTGCAACATGTCCGCCAGGTATTTCAGAGGATTCAGGACGCCGGGCTGACTGTGAAGGCAAAAAAGTGCCAGGTCGGGCGGGGGGAGGTGGAGTATCTTGGACATAAGGTGGGGGGAGGTAGTGTCAAGCCCCTAGAAGCCAAGATAGAGTCGGTTCGCACCTGGCCCCAACCCCAGACGAAGAAGCAGGTTCAGGCTTTTTTAGGGCTGGCTGGCTATTATCGTAAGTTTGTGCCCCATTTTAGCCAGCTAGCCTCCCCCCTGACAGATTTGTGCAAGAAGCGGCAACCCGTTAAGGTCCAGTGGTCTGCCGCTTGCCAAGCAGCGTTCGAGGGATTGAAAGCCTGCTTGATGGCAGCCCCTGTGCTGCAAGCACCAGATTTTGAAGCCCCTTTTGTCCTGCAGACGGATGCCTCGGAAGCAGGGATAGGAGCCATCTTGCTGCAGGAGCGGCCAGGGCAAGGGCTGTGCCCTGTCGCCTATCTGAGCAAAAAACTTTTACCTCGGGAGCGGAACTTGGCCACTGTCGAGAAAGAATGCCTGGCAATAGTGTGGGCAGTGACCAAGCTTCGCCCCTATCTGTGGGGCCACCGGTTCCTGTTGCAGACCGACCATTCCCCCTTGTGTTGGCTGGATAGGGTGAAGGGGTCCAACCAAAAGTTGTTGCGGTGGAGCTTAGCCCTGCAGGATTTTGATTTTTCAGTAGAGCACATCAAGGGTAAGGACAACATCGTGGCAGATGGGTTGTCCCGGGCTTTCTCAGTAGGAGACAGTTAGATGGGGATTGGGGTGGTGGACCCCAATGCCATCTTTTCCCAAATGGGAGGGTGTGGAGAAAGCCCAACACAAGTCTGCACACACACACACAGTCGTCGCCCAAGGGAGGGGGCGAGGGAGGGGGGATGAAGTCACAGGAGAAGTAGCCAGACAGACCGTCATCCCCAACAAAGAAGAGTCTCGGTGGAGATCCACAAAACCCAGGAAGGACCATCAAGAACCATCAAACTATCAGGGCAGTCTCAAAGAGCTGTGAAGTACCAGTACGTCACCTTCTTCCCGGGCAGGAATAAGCCCACCTGATGCAAAGGGGCAGGCATAAGCCCCCACCTGACCTGGAGGGTGGGGAGAGCGGGAACTCAGGGGTAGAAAACCCCTCTCCCTTCAGGTAGAGGGTTGTTGGGAACCCAGGGTACTTCGGGGCCAGATTCGTCCTCCAAGCGGCAGCCCGAGTAAGCCATTCTCATCCCCGGATCGGCCGACCTGGAGCCAGGCTGAAACTGACTAGCGTAACGTCTCTGATCTAAGGTAACTGACCAGCTTCAATACGCTAGCCTAAGAGCCTGTTTCATTGATGAACGCAGGGGTCAACTAAGGTTGTGTTGACATTGTAGTATTCCTGGAAAGCTGTTAGTTCCGCTCTGTGTTTTGTGTAAACAAATAAAAGCCTTATTTGGTCATTTAAAGGGCTTCGGTTTCCTCTTGTGCGCGAAAGCCTCTCAGGTGGTCGCCAGCGCTCGTACGGGCTGTAACTCAGTGCCGGTTAACCCGTTAAGCGCCGAACTCACGCAAAGGATCCTGCTAGTGATCCTTCACACGTCAATTACCAGCAAGACAACTGGGTGGACTTGTTACCCTTGGCTGAATTCGCCTACAATAACTCTCCCCATGTCTCAACGCAACAGACTCCATTCTTTGCCAATCATGGTTACCACCCGCAATTCTTCCCGGCCACGGCAACCTCCTCTATGGTTCCCGCGGCCGATGAGCTCCTCCAGGAACTTCAGGCGGTACATTCCCTGCTGCAAGAGCAGCTAACCCGGGCCAAGGACATGTATAAACACTTTGCGGACACCAAACGGCGGTCTGGGCCTGCTCTGAAAGTTGGGGATCAAGTCTGGTTGTCCACCAAGCATCTACCGCTGCAACGCCCGAGCCGGAAGCTGGATGCTCGGTTCATCGGTCCTTTCCTTATCACAGCGCAGATCAACCCCGTGGCCTTCCGGTTGCAATTGCCGCCCTCTCTGCATATCCACCCCATCTTCCACCGCTCCCTCCTCGCTCCGGTCACGCCTACCGATCCTGCCCGTCCGGTTCCGACGCCCCCACCGCCAGTGCTAGTGGAAGGGGAGGAGGAATACGAGGTAGCCAAGATCCTGGACACTCGCACCTGTCGGGGCCGTCTGCAGTACCTCGTGGACTGGGCAGGTTATGGACCTGAAGAACGCTCTTGGGAGGACGCCTCTCATGTCCACGCCCCGGCTCTTGCACGCCGGTTCCACCGCCGATATCCCAGGAAACCCGGGGGGTCCGATTCTCCGGGAGGGGCTCCTGGGGAGGGGAGTGATGTCATGACCCCCCTCCAGGAATCCTCCTCTGAAGACGAGTGTGACTCACCCAGGGCCCTGGACGCTCCTCAGGAGCAGAGTGCAGACACTGCTGCTCCAGACGGGGCCGACCGGGCAGCTGAAGAGCTGGCAGGCCCCTCTGGCATGACCCGTGGGAGTTCCCCAGCCCGAGAAGAGTCAGAATCAGAGCTGGAGATAGCGCAGGCCCCAACTCCCAGACAAAGGCGGGCGATGAAAAGGCAGGAACAGATGCAGGCCCCTCGACGCAGCGTCTGGCTGCAAACCAGGACGTCGGCCTTGTGAGGCTTTTATAATCAGCCTGCTGCTGAAGAGCTCCAGCTGTGGGATGGGCGTGCCCGGCAGCAGGCTGTAGAAAAGCACGCACTCACTAGAGCATGGGTATTGGGAAACAACGTCTTCCATGACTCTTGTTCCTGATCCCGGACCCTGCTCCTGAACCTTGCCTTGGACCCTGGACTCTTGGACTTTACTCGGACTGACCCTGACGACGGCTTTGCTTGATCCTTGGACTTTCGTAAGAACTTTACTGGCTAAAATCCCTGGACTGTTTGACTACGCTGCTCCCTGTGTGAATTCCTTATCTTATCTTAGTCGGACTTGGCAACGCTCCCAGAAGCCAAGACAGCTGCTGGCTGCCGGCCAGCCTTAAGCAGGACAGTAGCTACCGTAATTGGGGCCAATGTGATGTAAGCTTGGCCTACCTAACCACTCACAGTTGGAGCAAGAGTAGTCCAATGTACCTTTTGTAAAGAAAGATTCCCAATCCTCTGAGGATTCTGCCTGCGTGCAATATTAGGCTCACAAGTCAGGCTCTCGGGAGTAATTCACACCAGTAATGTGCAATTTCCTAAGAAAATGGCAGTTTGGAGATGTTGACTCAGTCTGGAGGCCCCCACATGTGATTCTAGGGACTTTTAATGACTCTTTGTTCCAGGCAAATTGTGCAGTTCTCCTGTTGGCTGGTTTAATGTCCTGAAGTTGCTGTTTACAAAAAGCAAATGTTTCACTGTTAGCTAATCCGGCTTGTTTGCAAAAGCCCTTAAGGCTAATTTTAATTGCCAGTAAATGATTCTTAACTATATAAATTAGAGCAAGTCGAGGCTGAGAGGATTTCTGAGATTTTGCACCATAATAAGGAGTTAGGAAATGAATTAGCCCCAAATTGAAAAGGGGAAGGTTTCAATCTGAATTCGGGCAAATTTGAGACATCAGTCAAGTAAAGATAATCACTCTGCGGAATTACAATGAGGATCTAGCTTATCGCGTTTGCACTGAGAATTTTTAATATGCCATTAGCAGATCTGACTGCTTTGGATTTCAGGAGACAACTCAATAAGAAAGTTAATGAAGAAAAGGCAGTGGCGTAGCGTGGGTTGTCAGCACCCGGGGCAAGGCAAGTAATTTGCGCCCCCTAACCCGTGGATTTTAGCACTCGAGTCTCTTCCACTAGATTAGTTAAAGAAACCCTTACCCCCTAAGCACATGTATTGTTTGTTATGAAAATACTGATGTAATTAAAGTAAAATGCATCTAAATAGTCCAGCAACATCTGGGGACCCAAGGTTGGAGCACCCTGGTTTACAGCATATGTAAATTAGCATATGCAAATTTGTGCGCTTTTTTTTGCTCTTTTTTTTGGTCCTGTGGGCCTGAGTCCCATATCTTTCTGGTACCCAGCACCTCCCCTGCAGATCGGGTCCCCGGGGTCTGAGGTTCTGCACCCATGCAGTAGAAATTCAACAGATAAAGTTTCCTGGGTGCTCCCAGGACTTTCACGCCAAGAAAAGTGCGGCCTACTGAATGGCTGCCAGCTATACATTTGTTCCAGAGAAGAGGAAAAAGAAAAAGATTCTTAAAACATCAGCCACCTTGCTTTCGGCTCACGGGGAGAAGTTGAGGGAGAGGTAGTGGCGGGGGGGGGGGGCACCAGCTTAAGGAATTTTGGATCGGAAGTCTCTGATGGAGCTAAAACCTCCAACTTATTTTTGCCAGGTGGGATTTAGGATCCTTCCGCCCAACGTGAGAGAGAATTCGTTACGGCTGCGATCCTCTCTAGGTGCACTTCCTCGGGTGCAAGCCCCACGAAACCCAGTAGAGCTTACTTCTGAGTAAGCGCGTGCACAAGACCAGGCTGTTGCCGCCCAGCTGCAATTCTACACGCATTTCCCTCAGTGCCGGTCCTATTGAACTTGGTGGAGAGCTTCCTCTGCAGTAAAGAGAGGCTTGGGATCGGGCTGCCCAAGTGGAAGGCAAGGAACGGTTTGGAAGAATGGGTGCGGGGGCGCTCAGCTGTGCCCCCCTTTTTTCCGGCTTCTCACCCCCCTTTCCAGCCGCCTGACTCCCGCTCACCGATTCCTCCAGTGTCGCTCGCAGCTGCCTCTTATCTCGGCTGGGCAAGCAGCAGCCCGTGTGAAAGTGCCGCGGACCCGTGCGCAAAGCCCCCGGGGGGGAGGGAGAGGACGCCTCGAGCCGGACCGGCTGCAAAGCTTGTTGCAAGAGCCTGTTTGTCTCGCGGGGGAGCGCCCGCCGCCGCCGCGACCAATCCCTCCCTCCTCCTTTTTTGGGAGGGGGCCCCCACCAGAAGAGAGGGGGCAGTTTTTTTTAATGGAGGGGGCTGATTTATTCTAATGTGCAGCTAACCCAAGGGTCATGTGGAAAAGGGTGGGCCAGCCCCCTCAATTTCCACCCTTTCCAGCAGGATCCCTGGTGTGTGTGTGTGTGTGTGTTTTGGAGGGGTGATCAAAATGAGTCACTCACTGAGTGAGCCAGGCAGGGGCAGAGAGCTGCGAGTGCGAGCGCGCCCCCCTCAGATGTTGCGCCCGGTGCGGCCGGCCCCCCCTGCACCCCCCACGCTACGCCTCTGAGAAAAGGGAAATCAGCCAGACCTAAATGCCTCAGGACTATAGTTGCTAACAGGACCTGAAACTTTGTGTTTTAAGGATGTAGGATTGCCAATTTTCATTCAGAGACAGTGCCTGTCCTTTTAAAATGGACTTCTCTAACCAGGGTCCCTCTATTGTTGGACTACAACTCCTTGACTAGACTATGCTGGCTAGATCTGATGTGACTTGGAATCCAACAACAGCTAGAGTGTCAGTGGTTCCTGCTTTACATGTTCTGAGGAACTAGAGAGGAAGAAGATGCAGCCACTGTATTTCTCACATCCAAGGGTGGATCTACACCAGGACCGGTGCAAGGCAGTTTGGTGCCCTAGGCAAGATCAGATATTTAGCGCCCCCCCTTCCCACTTGAGAGCGCTGTATTTTTTTTCAAGGCGTTTCTGGCGCCCTCTTTAGCCCTGCGCCCTAGGCAGCTGCCTAGTTGGCCTAATGGTAGCACCGGCCCTGATCTACACTAGGCATTTTAACCAGCATTGTAATGCCTGACTCACTGGCGTGGCACATGACGCTCACCCCAAACTGTCCTCCTTATGCTATTTCTTCCATTTTATCCCGGATTTCTTCAGACCAGTTATATCATGACTTTTTTATATGTTACGGTCCCCCCCACCCCAGTATATACAACAGTAGTAGTAGTAGGCGATCACTTGTGACCGAGTAAGATTGTCTTCCAGGATAAAATTACAAAAAGAAAATTATAAAAGGAGGAAATTCTAAAAAAATAAAATAAAATTGTGTAGACTCTAGTGATGGGTCTGTAAGTGACTGTGGAGGCTAATTCTAGATCCACACACAGCTTCCCACAATGAGGACACAGGTTACCAGATGGAAGATGGTCCTGTAAAGGATTAGTTTGACGTGCTTTTCGCTTAGCATGTTTCTCCCTTTCACCTTGCACTCGGGCTTCTTCAAAGTCCATGGAACCTTTGTGAAAGGCCAACCTCCATTTAGATCGTTCATGGGCCAGAACTTCTCAGTTTTCGATGTTTATATTGCATTTTTTTAGATTAGTCTTAAGAACATCTTTAAACCTCTTATACTGACCACCGATATTCCGCTTTCCATCCTTGTGTTGGGAATAAAGTAACTGCTTTGGGAGATGGCAGTCAGACATTCGAACAACATGACCAGTCCATTGAAGTTGGCGTTGGAGGATCATTTTCTCAATGCTAGTAGTCTTTGCTTCTTCCAGTACATTGACATTTGTTCGCCTATCTTCCCAAGTAATCCTCAGGATTTTCCGGAGGCAACGTTGATGAAATCTTTCAAGGAGGTGGAAGTGACGTTTATAGATAGTCCATGTTTCGCAGGCATACAATAAAGTTGGTAATACAATGGCTTCATAAACCAGCGGTCTCCTTACAGATATCCTGATCCTCGAGCACTCTATGTTTCATTCGCAGGGATGTTGAAGAGTCCTTGGTCTCGAGTCACGAGTCGAGTCACGAGTCTTTGGACCCGAGTCTCGAGTCCGAGTCCGAGTCCTTGGTCCAAAATGGTGACTCACGAGTCACGAGTCCTGAGTCACTCCCAAAACTGACTCCACGAGTCCCTATTAAAATCAATGGGGTTTCCCCCCAACAAAATAAGGCTACTTCAGATGTGTGGCTTAAATAAATTCTAGGCACAAGTGTGCCTTTTTATTTCAAAACTCTGCAACTGATTTTGGCAAGAACAGACCAGGCAGACAAACCCAAAATAACCAGGCAGGCAGAGGAGGCAGGGAACCCCAAAGCAGGCAGGCAGAGGCAGCTAAACCCAAAATGTCTGACCCTAACCCAAACCCCCCACAACAACACATCAATCAAAATAAATCTCAACACATCGTTGGGGCTGCGCTCCTGGTAGCTGTCCATAGTGGCCGAGCAGCGGCGCGCCTCGCTTCCATGCGCTCTTCACCGGTGATCGCGCTCCTTCTGGCATAGCCAGAAGACTTGTCAACAGCCCAGGGATGTTGACGAGTCCTTCGTCTTGAGTCCCGAGTCGAGTCTCGAGTCCCATTAGAAATATTGGGACTCGAGTCCGAGTCGAGTCAGAGGGGGGACTCAGTCCGACTCACGAGTCGAGTCCGAGTCCCCATCCCTGTTCATTCGAGAAAATGCAGCACTTGCGGAGCTCAAACGATGCTGGATTTCACTGTCAATGTTAGCTGTAACAGAAAGATAGCTGCCAAGATAGAGAAAATGATCAACATTTTCCAGTATTGCCCTGCCAAGCTGGATAGATGGCATCACCAAAGGGTTAACTTGCACTTGCTGATGAAGCACTTGCTGATGAAGCACTTTGGGTTTTTTTATGTTAAGTGAGAGACCAAGTTTTTCGTATGCTTCTGCAAAAGCATTTTGGATAGTTTGGAGATCATCCTCTGAATGTGCAGAGACCACATTATCATCAGCATACTGAAGTTCCACAATGGAGGTTGTAATTACCTTACTTTTTGCTTTCAGCCTGCTGAGATTAAAAATCTTGCCATCTGTTCGATATATAATTCCCACACCAGTGGGAAGTTTCCCCTCGACAAGATGTAAAATAATGGCGATGAAAATAGCAAATAATGTTGGGGCGATAACATATCCCTGTTTAACACCTGATCCCACTTTAAATGGAGCACCATGAGAGCTGTTGTTGTCCAAGACCGTAGCCATCATGTTGTCATGGAGAAGTCGCAGGATATTCACAAATTTATTGGGGCATCCCATTTTCATAAGGATAGTCCAGAGAGCTGTTTGGTCTACAGTATCAAAGGCCTTAGCCAAATCAATAAATGCCATATAAAGGGGTTGATTTTGCTCCCGGCATTTTTCTTGGAGCTGACGTGCAGTAAAAATAATGTCTACTGTACCTCTAGAGGGGCAGAAACCATATTGAGATTCAGGGAGGATCTCTTCTGAAATAGATAGAAGAAGGTTTGCGAGAATCCTAGCAAATATTTTACCTGCGGTAGCTGAGAAATGCCCTGATAGTTTCCACAGTCTGTTCTATCACCCTTCTTAAAGAGGGTTATAATTATGGCATCCATGAAGTCTTCTGGGATCTCTTCTCTTATCCAGATTTTTTCGATGAGTTTATGAAGATGTTGTACAAGTTCAGGCCCCCTTCTTTAAAGATTTCAGCAGGAATCCCATCTGGTCCACTAGCTTTGTTATTCTTCATTTGATTAATGGCTTTTATAACTTCATCCAAAGTAGGGAGTATTGCAAGTTCCTCTCTAATTTGTTTTTGCGGGATTTGCAAAAAAATCTCATTATCCACTTTAGATTTACGATTTAAAAGATCATAATAATGCTCTTTCCAATGCAGTGCAATAGACTCTTTGTCTTTTAAGAATTTGGTGCCATCTTTTGATTGTAAAGGGTTTGTACCATAGGTTTTTGGTCCATAAATGGCCCTTGTGGCCTTAAAAAAGCCCTGTGCATCATGCGATTCTGCAAGTTGTTGAATTTCTTGAGCTTTCTTTTTCCACCAAGCGTTCTTAAGTTCTCTTGTTCTTCTTTGGACCTCAGCCTTTGTACTGGTGTAGATTTTTTTCTTGGCAGCGCAATTAATATCATTTTGCGATATTTGGAAGGCTTTCCTTTTTTGGTCAATTATATATTTAATCTCATTATCATTTTCATCAAACCAATCCTGATGTTTCTTAGTTTCATATCCAATAGTTTGTTCACAAGCTGCAGTAATGGAGGTTTTCAGCTTAGACCAATGGTCCTCAATATTATCAGGAGGTTCCGTAGGTAGATGTTCCTTAAGAAATGATTGAAGATGAGTTTGCTTAATAGGATCTTGAAGGGCATGGATGTTCATTTTATGCCTTGGTTTCCTTCCTTGAAGCCTACGTTGGGGAGCAATGTTGATAACCATAGTGGACCGGATTAGTCGGTGGTCTGTCCAGCAGTTGTCAGCACTCACCATGGCCCTAGTAAGAAGTACATCATGGCGATCTCTAACACGGACAATTACATAATCCAGAAGATGCCAGTGCTTTGACTGAGGGTGCTGCCATGATGTTTGAAACTTATTTTTTTGTCGAAAGATTGTGTTTGTAATAGTGAGATTATGCTCTGCACATTTAGAGAAAAGTAAAATTCTGTTTGAGTTGCTATTACCAACTCCGTCTTTTCCAATAGTTTCTGGCCATAAATCAAAGTCACGCCCGACTCTTGCGTTAAAGTCACCCAGGAGGATAATTTTATCCTCCTTAGGTATCTCTGACAGGAGAGTGTCCAACTGGGTATAAAAACTTTCCTTGATGTCTTCATCAGCATCTAATGTTGTTGATATACAACAGAACAGTGTGTGCTATAGGTGTTAAGTATAATGTGTTGGTGTATTAGGTATAAGTATGTATTCCTGCTGTATCTGGGTGAGTGAGAAGGGATGGGCAGGAAGAATGGTGTATTTACATATGTGACATGATTGGCTGAGAGAGTGAGAAGGGGGGTGGAGCCTGGGTTATATAAACAGTGGGCGGTGCTGTTCAGGCAGGAGCTTGAGGTTTTTTTTTGAGGGGACCTGTGAAGAAAGTGCAGGAGTGAGAAGTGCGTTTTAGGAGTTTGTGAAGCTGACTAGAGAGAGTTGAGCGATTATATTAGGATGGTTAAGAGTTTAGCTAGTCTGAGTGCAGGGATTGACATTGGGAATAGTCGTTGAGGGAGGATTGGTACTAGGATAAGATAGTACGTTACTTAAGATTAACTGAAATTTACACATAAAACTTGTTTCCAGAACTTACCTGTATTTTAAAATAAATGTTTCTTTGTTATTTGAAACAGCCTGTGTGGGAAGCTGTGCTTATTGTACTGGTCAAAGAGGTATAAGGTAGGGATTAGACATCCCAAAGTCAGTGTGAGAGGTGTAAGGGTAAGGGTTAGAGGAAAAGAAACCCCCAACCTTACGTAAGCGCACCCAGAGATCCCAATAAGGAGGGCAAGCTTGAGACAGCTATCTCTGTTGTAATGCAAAGTTTTTTTGGGTGGCCTTATCTTGAATGGCCAGTTAAGACCTAATAGCTTTATAAAAGACCTGGTTTTGGTAGAGATGAAAACTGCTAGAATTTGTTTGTTGATATGGATCCACACAGCTGCCTGAATTTTTGGCCTCTCCTTGGAGGTGTGGCTATGGAGACTGTCATGATGAGCACATGCACTTCAAAATTTACCACTACGCCACTGCCTGTAGATCAGGAACAGGCAACAGTCTAGATACCTTGGACTACAAATCCCATAATCCCTGACCATTGTCCATGCTGGTAGGGGCTAATGGGAGTTGTAGTCCAGAATATCTGGAGGGCACCAGACTGCCTGTACCTGATGTAGATCTTTCCTTGCCTCTGCAAACCTATATATTACATGATCCCTTTCAGGATCTGGACCTGAAGACCCTAATGATAAGAACAAGAACAATTATAAGAAAAAATGGTTTCGAATGGGATTTTCTAAATCAAAACAGTGATTTTTTAATTTTAGGCAATTGGCTTGATATGCACCGGAGGACTGCCTAGATCTATGTTTTTGGATTGGGGTATGTGTGCTATGAGGGGCAGGAAGATCTTGGATTAGTTCCCCAGAATATAATATATTCTGGTCCAGCTTTCTTTTTAGCAGGGCTGGGATTTGCTATTTCAGGACCATGCTTTCTCTTAAATGCACAGCAACACAGGACAGTTGAATATATAATGTGGTAGAATTTATTGTAGCAAATCATTATTTACACTGTTGGCATTGGAACAAATGCTGAGCTATGCTTTTATTAGGGGGCTGGGGAGCAAGCTGCAGGATGAACAAATAGTACTCCTGAATGTGGAAGGCAGAAAGAACCATGCCATGCAGGAACCACTGCGTGAGGCAGCAGGGCTGGCACCAGACTCTAATGGGCTGTTGGCATAGTGCTTTCTGCGCCCCACCCCCACTGCTGAAGCCCCTCACCCGCCTGCCCAGTTGTTGAAGCTGCCCGGCCACCTGCCGTCTGCCCGTCCCTCCTTCCTTCCTTCCTTCCTCCTGCCTGCCTACCCACCCACCCACCCAAGCTGCTCACTTGCCTGCCTGCTTGCCCACCTTCTACTCTTTTTTCCCCCTGCATGGTGGTGGCAGTTGTGGCGGCTGCTGCTCTTGATGCATCCTCCTCATCCAGCTCAGCCAGCCCTACTAGCAAACCTCCATAGCACCAGCCAGCCAAGCACAGGCCCCATGTGTGATTTTTAATTCCCCCCCTCCCTTACATTTTGGGTAGCACAGATCTTAACCAAATAGATGCTGCCTTTGGGGGGGGGGGGCTCAGCCAATGAGGGCAGAGGCGTGACTTAAAGATTGACCTGTGCCCTCACTGGTTGTGTCCTCCTCAAAAGCAGTGTCTGATTGGTTCAGATTGCTGCTCCTCAAAATGTAAGTGTGGAGCTTTTGGGGTTCCTACATACACACGCACGCACATGCCTCCTCATGTGTAACCAAGTGAGGCCAGTTGAGGGGGCTGGGAGGAAACGAAAGGTACATAAAGCATCGGATGGAATGAATGGCGCCTAGATGCCTGGAGAAGTGGCCTAGGGCTTTCATATGTAAATAGTTCAGGCCCAGTAAGCCATGAGGCATCATGAGCCTCCCTCATCCTGACTGGCTAGGTGAAGTTCAATCTAATTGGCTGAAGGCAGGAAAGCTACAGAAAGGGGGAGGGGGGAAGAGCTTTTTCCCAACGTGTAGCCTGTCTTGGTCTTTGTCTCTTGGTCTTTGGTAGCGTGGTTGCCCAGCGGTTGGAGCCATGGCAGCGTGCCAAAGAGGGGCCCAAGCCTTTAGGGGGGGGCCCCCTCAGGAACCGACCCCAGGCAGCTCCTGGTAAAATTAGCTGGATTGAGGGCTCTAGTAAAGGAAAGCCTTGTGGGAGTTTTACCCATCTCGGACCTGCGGGTAGATGGAGTAGTTCCTCCTCGGGCAACAAGGCTGTGCTGGATTTAACCCTTGAAGAGAACACCCTCAGGTAACAGGTGTGTGCCTGAGAGATCTTAAGGAATCAGGTTTTATTGTTTTGCAGCTTTACTGTGTACTAAAGTGTCTCTCTCTTTATTTTGTGTGCTTCTCTCATTTTCCCTAATCCTGTTGTTTAAATGCTACCAGAATAAACCTTGTCTTGGTTTTACCCCACATGGGTTTTGTAGTACTCTGTGAGTTCAGTATCTAAATCCAGGTTACAGAATTAAAGGCGAGTCCCTCAACAGAGATCCAAGTAGGATTGCAGACAGCTGAGGCTGGCAATCTGGTACCTTGAGATCTCTGGGGGTCTTGGTTCCTTTGGAGTAGGAAAGGGTGGGGGTGTGGCGAGCCAGCCAGCCCCCCCTTCCTCCACAGTAAGTAAAGATTTTTATTTTATTTTTTAATGGGGTGCCCTGTGGCCTGCAGGATTGGCCTGGTGATTCCTTTCACCAGCAGGGCTGGCTGGGAGGGCAAGAAGGAGGATTGTGGCAGGCTCAGGGGGGTAGATGGGCCTTTCTGAGTCTGTGGGCTCTCAACAACTGTCTGCCATTGCTGACTGGTGACGCCCAGCCTGTGGGGCAGAATGCTCCATTTGCTCATCCCTCTCATATTGGTCGAGATGTATTCATGGATTATTTGTGTCTTCCTTTTAAGCTTTTGGTTTTGACTATTGCCAGGGAAAAAACTGCCAGTCCCAATCTGAGGTAGCAAATCCTATTGTTTCGACTTCACAGATGGCGCGAATTGTGTGTGTAGCATGTCTGTAATCGCAGAAGCTGTCTGGAGTAGCGGCGCATTAGGAATGCTATCAAAGCCTGCCTAGTTTCTGCGCCTCCATAAGCTGGTTGACATGCTAGCTTTGGAATGAGAAAGTCTCCCCCAAAGTCTTAAAATAAACAAGCTGATCTCCACCCCCCCCCCAAATGGCAAAAAAGAGAGGAAAGATTAATCCCACTTCAAAACAAATAAGACCCAAGTAAATAATATCATGCTCTGCTTGTAGGCACTTCGCTAATGAGAGGAATAAACCTTGTTCCTCTTAAGGACTACTAATCCTAAAATATGTGAAATTTGGAAGCAAACTGGCAGCAAGGACGTTTGTTAGCACTTGCTCTCAAAGAGAAATATCTTGGCTCTGCTTCAGCCTGTCTCATCGCTTATTTAAGCACAACCTCTCATTAGCACGTGTCATTACAGACATGAAGGCAAACTATCAAACAGAAAGTAAACAGAGAAATCTCCACGGAAAACATGCCTCTGGCAAAAACAAAAGTTTTTGTGTGTGGGTGTTTAAATATGTGGGCAAGGAAACGTTCAGTCTGTTAAAGGATGGCTACTTAGATATCCTAGGGATGTCTAAGTTGGAAGTTAGTTACAGGAGTTTTGTGACTGCTGCCAAAATCAGCAGCCCTGTGTCTCCTCATGCTTCTATAATGTTTAGTGCAAGGGTAGGCAGCTTGTGGCCCTCCAAATATTTTGGCCTACAACTTGTTTGATACTGAATTTTACTGTTTTTGTACTGTAAGCCACCTTGAGGAGACCACGGTCTTGAAAGGTGGCTAAAAAGAAATCTATAAAAATAAATAAGAATTTAAAACTGTGTGTTTCTAAACAATTGTTCAAAACCTACCCTGTTTCATCAAGCTTTTGCTGGGTTTAGAAGTTGTAGATGTTAGTGAAAATATTGATTTTATTTTATTGGTTAAAAAAAACTTTTTATGGCATTTTGTTTAATTTTATCTGTTGTAAGAGGTACATGACTATAAAGTAGAATTTGTAAAGAAAGAAAGGAATGAATAAGTGCTCTTTCAGACTGGTTAAGAAACATACAAAAACAGGTGTGCACCTGGGTGGAACTTTTGCTTCTCCTCATTAGTACTCCTGTCTTGACAACCAAGGATTTAGATTAAGCTGGCAGGTTCCCAGAGCTCAGTTGAGACATGTAAGCACAGGCTGTTCTAGTGGCTTTGGATGAAAGTTCAGATTTATACATCTGTTGCTAGCCATGCAGATGCTATAAGGAAAGCAGTCACATGAGTGAATGCTGATTGAGGCAGCAGAGTACCTTGCAAAACATTATGGGCAGGAATAATATGGGGATTTCACACCATTAGATTGACCAGAAGGCCCACAGGCTGAGCACAGACAGATGGAGGGAGAGGATGACTACTGTATATCCACCTCCTGACAATTACATTCTCTATTGTGTTGAGAGCAGATTTACCATTATGGCTAATTGCACCGATCTCTGATCTGTTTAGCCTAGACCTGCCAAACATAAATTGATGAAGAAAGCTCTTGCTGAGCTGAACATAGGGGCACAATTACAAAGCTGATCGGCAGCTTGGTTCACTATTTAACTGCCAATTTTCCCTCCATGCTTTAGTGTAGGCATCCCATCCACCAGCACAGGACAGGAACTGGGAGAGTGTGTGCAGTCTCCTGCTACCTGGATTGTACGAGTGACATTGGATCAGTTATACCAGGGTGCAGAACTGTTGACCCACAGGAAAAGTCAACCAGCAGCTTCAGCTTGTGAAGACCAGAGCCCAAAGTGAGAGGAGCTTGCAAGATTACATAGTGTTCTCTCTCTCTCTCTCTTGCTGTGCCCAGGGCCGGCGCTACCGCTAGGCAGACCCAGGCGGCTGCCTAGGGCGTGTGGCGGAAGAATTTCTGCGCCCCTTCCTCGCCTCCGGCGCGCTCCTGCCCTGCCTGCCGCCTCCGCCGCGCCTCCCCGCCCGCTTGCCGGCCGCTGCCGCCGCCGCACCTCTCCCCCCGCGCGCCCGCCAACCACCTACCAACCTTCCCGTTGTAAAGCGCGGGGGTCCCATCGCGTCGGAGGCGGCGGTGGCAGCAGCAGCAGCCAGCAGCCAGCAGCCAGCAGCGGGGGCGGGGGGAAGGTAGGTGGTGGTGGCGGCGGCGCGGGGGGGTGGGTTGCAGAGCAGGGCTGCTTTGCTCCGGAGCCCCCCCCCACGGCACGAGGGGGGGCGCTAAATACAATTTGGCCTAGGGCGCCAAACAGCCCTGCACCGTTCCTGGCTGTGCCACTCCATCTCTCCCCCCACCCCAACCAACATGAAATTAGGTTAAGGGCCACAAGAAATTAGGCTGATGGCCATATGTGGCCCACAAATTGCAGATTCTCCACCCCAGAGCTATACCAACTGCATTTTGCTTTTTCTTGCCTGCATACCTTGAGCAATTCTTCAAGATTAAATCATGGATGAACCACCTTTTTGGCCCTGAGGGCTGCATCAGGTGTCTGGTGGGGTGGTGAGAGCTGCTCTTGTACATGCACACATTCATATACAACTCACTGATACACCATACACTCACACACTGGCCCCCAGAAAGAAAAAAACCAAGCAAGCAAAAAGAGGGGAAAGGAAAAACGCGCCAGGAACAGACTCTTGCTCCTGCCACAGAAGCCCCATTCTTAGATCATCCTTGGAAGCGGGCAAGAGCCTTCCTAGAACACTCTAGGGAATGTCTAGGAATGAGGCGTCTATGGCAGGAACCGTAGAGATCATTCCATCCTATAGTGTTTTTCCTTTCCCCCTGCTTCCCCCCCTAAAGGTCAGGGGGGCAGACAGGCCACACTTTTTGCACCCCTGCCTTAAAGGCATTGTCAGTTTTTCATGCTGTTAAGCCTATGAATCCGGCATTGCCTGAAGATGCTCCAGTCACAGGCCCCTTCATGGTGGTAAGTTGTGGGAGGTACTCAGATAATCAGGGTGCTTAACCTAGATATTTCTCTCCTTGTCCACCCACACTGTACCTGCTAGCTGTGACCTAATCAGATGACTGGAAAAGAAAGAAAGCCAAACAGACCAAATTCACAGCAACCCCTCCCACCTTATTCAACCATGCAGAGTAGGCGAAAACAACATTTCCTCAGGCAATCAGTGAAAGAGAGCCAAACATTTTTTTACTTGCCCCCCAGTGAGCAACTGGCTAATCCTACACTGCCTAAAGCAGTGTTCTCCAACCTTGGGTCCCCAGATGTTTTTGGCCTACAACTCCCAGCATGCCCCAGCCAGTGTAGCTGGCTGGGGCATGCTGGGAGTTGTAGGCCAAAAACATCTGGGGACCCAAGGTTGGAGAACACTGGCCTAAAGTATAGCAGGTGGGCTACCAGAAGTGTTAGCGACTGCTGCTTGGAGGGGGTGTGGCTGCCTGAAACAGCTTTGGCCATGCCATCCCACCACAAAGCCTAGCCCTGAAGCCCAGCCCCACCCCTTCCAATGTCCCCATGTTCTGCTCCTGGATCTGGGGAGCAACGTTCCCCGCCACACACCCAGTAAGCAGAGGAGCAGAAATATTGCAGTAAACACTTAGTTGCAAACAGCTGTCACACATCTAGTTCCCCCCCCCCGCCCATACACTTCATAATATTGAGTCAAATTCAGCTCATGTTTATGTATTTTATTTAAAACACTTATATTCTGCTTTTCCTGAACAGGCGCAAGGTGGCTAACAACATAATTTAAAGCAATGGGTTACATCCAGTGTTACATCTCCTTAGAGTACACCCACCGAAATGAGTGGAACTTTGGTCAGTCATGACTAACTGAAGTCCATTCATTTCAGTGCAGCTGCTGTAAGCAGGAGGACTAATGTTGGATTTAATCCAATAACTTAGCTATTTTAAAAACAGTTCGGCGATGTCAACAAAAAATACAACAAAGCAGTCATAGAGCATTAAAGCAACAGAGTACTGATAAAAGAAAATGCAAACAGGCATAAAATGTTTTAACTGCAGCAAATAAAACCACTTAAAAAAGGAGCAACAGCTCATGTTCCAAAGGTCTTCTGAAAAGGGAAGGTTTTGGCTATCCTACAGACGGCCATTAAAATAAGCCTCCCTTGTGTCGGAGTTCCAGAGCCTGGGCACAGCCATGGAAAAGGCCCTCTCCCTGGTCACAACTAGGTGCATTTCTGGGGATGCTGGGATAAATGGCAGTGCCTCTGATAATGATCTTTAGGTAGGCAAGCTCATATGGAAGAACAGTGGTCCTTCAGATATCCTGGTGCCAAACCATAAAAGGCTTTAAAGTTCACCATGGGCACTTTGAATTGGGCCTAACAAATTAGAAGCCGCTGTAGCTGTTCTGATAAGTGTCATGACCTCAGAGTCCAGCAGTGACCTGGACATGGACTCAGACGCCGAGGAACCAGTGGTGCCAACAGTAGAGGCACCAAACCTGAGATGCTGGAGACCCCTGCCTGATCCTGAGACCATTGATCTTGGACCAATAATAACTGTGGCCCCTGAGCCAAGTTCTAGCACTGGGCCAGTAGTACATCCATCTCCAGGAATTCAACAATTCATGGAGCCAGTGCAGCAATGGGGGCAGTATGCCCAGCATGAGCTCTTGGAGACATGGAAGATTGCTAGTTTACTAGCCAGAGGTCTGTTTCTTTAAGGCTTTCCACTTTGTAGGAACGTGTGTAGTCTGAGAAGGGGCTCTTGGACTGAAGCATAAAAGTCT
The DNA here is from genome assembly GCA_021292165.1 of Shinisaurus crocodilurus. Classification (NCBI taxonomy): domain Eukaryota; kingdom Metazoa; phylum Chordata; class Lepidosauria; order Squamata; family Shinisauridae; genus Shinisaurus; species Shinisaurus crocodilurus. The sequence continues at coordinate 163,949,758 of CM037879.1, forward strand.
TCAGTCTATTCTCAGACCTTGTTGGAGCAAGTTGCTTACTAGGAGCTCTCCTAGGTGCTGCAACATCTGGCCTGCCTTGCTGCCCTGAGCCCTATGGGCTCTTGCTTTAGACCAGAACATGACAATAAAGTAATTGCATGTTCCTTAAATGTGGCCCCTGCTAACAGCCTGACTACAGCATTCTGGACCAATTCCGAGCCCTCTTCAAAGGCAGCTCTATGTAGAGTGCATTGCAGTAACCAGATGTGATGCAAGGCAGGCAAGTTAAGGTTTGTGGTTAAGGTTAAGGAGCAAGTTTGTGGTCTTCAGGAACAGGTGTAGTTGGCGTACCAGCCTAAGCTGGGCAAAGACACTTCTAGGCCACAGCTACACCTGAGCATCCAAGGTCAAACATGGGTCCAGAAGATCTCCCAAACCGTGAACCTGCATTTTGAGCGGGGTGCTGCCTCATCCAGTACTGCTTGAACCAATATTCTTGGGTTAGCTCTACTAACCAGGAACACTTCTGTCTTGTCTAGATTAAGCTTCCATTTGTTTGCCCGCATCCAATCCATTGTTACCGTCTGACATTGGTTCACAATAGTTTGCAGGGGGCAGGGAAACATGGAATATTGTGATATCATAACAAGAGATAAATTCTTCAAGATTACAGAGGGAGCAGAGACCTAGACATGGGAGGCTGTTTTTAACAGCAGCCACACATTTACCATACCATCGAGTTTGCTCTCCCCACACACATTTTCTCTGTAATTTTGCGTCAGAGAACCAAAGTAGATATGACGATGGCAATGCATGAATGCATCACCATTTCCTCTTTTATTTCTCCAAAAAACAACCATGAGGGGAAGGCACAATCCAGATTAGGACTACCGCATTTGGGGAAGGGGGTTAACTCTTCCCCCATGCCATTTTCTCAATTTAAATTGCCCCTCCCCAAAGCTGCTATCTGCCCTGGTAAGAAAAACATACATATACACACGCTATTTTTGCACATATGCCTTTCCTACCAGGTCAAATAGCTACTTGGGAGCGGTGATTTTCAGTGGGAAAAGGGTGCAGGGGAAAGGATTAACCCCCCTTCCTTCTGTGCTATGGTCCTGATCTAGACCCTATGAAGAATTTGACTGCTAGTGCCACTACGTATGATGCCTCACCCTAAGGAAATGAGAGGCCTAATGCTAGTATTACCAGCCCGCTGCCACCACTTGAGGTATTTCTCTTCCGTTACCCTGTACCCTCGAGGATACTAGGGCAGCTATGTTGCTGCTGTATAAACTGTGAGATCCAGTTCACCTGGGTATTGACCTTCACTAAGCCGCATTGGATAAATGACAATGTTCTTACTTTCTTATAAACAATCATTCATGTTCTTCCAAAGCCAAGTAAAATAATCCTACCGGTACACACAAAGATATTGAACGCCTTTCTACCACAGCTTCCAGCACTCCTAACTCCAGCTTCCAGCTGTCATAACTGCTTCTCTCTCCCCTTCAACTGTCAAAAACCTCTCAGAACTGAATGGACCAATCCCAGCCCAGGAATAAAACTCAATTAGCATCAAGTTCTGCCATCATCAGTACAGTTAATCCCAGCAATAAATATAATCTGAAGTTTTAATAAAAATACAACCCCCCTGCCCCATGACTGTTATGTATATATATATATTTTAAAGAAATGGGAATTCATGAATACATCTTCGTCATCATGTGTAGTTTGGCCCTCAACCTACTTTGATCACAGGTTTCTCCGCTATGCAGTTCCCCCATGTTTATTATTTCTGCTTGTCATCCTTTTTGCCTGCATGATAGAGGAGCTCTGCAGCTTCAGCCCCCAACGCTGACTCAAGAAATAATGGCAGCACCTCTGAAAAATGGTTCCTCAATGATTTTACTCATGATCACTATACCCCCCCCACAAACCCTGTTTGTTTGCTCATTTTCACGCCCCTCCTCCTTGTTTAATTGTATTTGCCTCTTTAAAGACTAATCCTTTAAGTGCCTGCTGTGCTATAAAAAGGTTTGTTTTTTAAACACTGAATCAGAAAACTCTGTTCCCAATTAAATAATACTTTGAAAGGAAAATGTAAGTGTAATGCTCCTGTGCAATATTGTCAGGGACAAATGGATGCTGGGTGAGCTATTTGCTGCAGTTGCTTCTGCTTTCAGCAGCTTGCTTGGATGTGCTGGGTAACTGACAGGTTACACGGGAGAGCTGCAATACACTCAAGCCAGAGCAAGGTGGAGTATGAATATTTCAGGAGTGACATTTGCAAAGATGTACATTCCTGCAAGTTAGTGAGCATGCTGCCCCCATAATGTTAGCACAGTGTAAAGTGTTCTCTGGCAGATTCTTTGGTCATAATCTAGCCCAGTGGCAGAAGCTCTTAGATTAAAACTTGACTGAAATGTACGGGTCTTTTCTGTAAAACAGCTGAAAAGAAGATTCCATAGCTCCCAGGGCGACGTCTTTGACAAGGAGCTGCTGGGGCTAGAACCGGGGTCCTTCTGTCCTGTGTGTCCTTGCCCTGTGTGGTGAGTTATCAGAGCTATAGCCTGAAATGTCTTCCTGGCAGTGAACTATTCCCAGGCTCTGGATTGGCCCTGCCACATGGGCTGGCCGTTGGGCACTCCCAGACAGGAAGGGCTATAAAAGGCTACCTGTTTGGGCTGGGTCATTTCATGAAAAACAATAGTCTTCCTGGATCTGGTGTGTTTCTGTGTGTCTCTTAGTGGAAAACTCTGAGTTTGGTCCCTTGTCTTTGATTTTTTTGGTGAATGGTGGTAACTCAGCATTGGAACACATGTTTTGAATACAAAAAGTCACTGGTTCAGTCCCTGGCATCTCCAAATAGGACTGTGAAAGGATTCCTGCCTGAACCCCCTAGTGAGCTGCTGTGAGTGAGTAGAGCAAGCATGGGGAACCTCTGGGGTCCCCATCTGGTCTGCCAGCTTCTTCCCCAGGCCCTGCCTCCTCTCCTGACAGAGAAGAGCTCTTATTTCCAATCAGCAGCTGATCAGAGATGAGAGCTTTCCCCTGCTGAGCACTGAAAAAAAGGCTCCTTTTTTCAGTACTCAGCAGAGAAGAGCTCTTATCTGGAATCAGCAGCTGATCAAAGCTTTTCCTTGCTGGGGAGAGGGTACGGAGCCTGGGCAGGAAGCTACTGAGTGATTCAGTCCTGCTTACTCCTGTGGCTTGCCCTGCTTACTTCTGAGTAGCCTTAAAATCAGGAGGAATCATATTTGGTCATTTATTTATTTATTTATTTGTTACATTTATGGATCACCCATCTGGCTGGCAAACCGGCCACTCTGGGTGATGTACACACGATAAAATACAGAATAAAATACATTTAAAACAGTTTAAAATTTTAAAATCTTAGCCCACCCCATATTCCCGCCTGAACAGCCATGTTTTTAGTGAGCGGTGGAAGCTCAGCGAGAGAGGGGCATGGCAGAGGTCACTAGGGAGAGATTTCCATAGTATGGGGGCTGCCACAGAAAAGGCCCTCTTTCTAGTCCCCACCAGTCTAGCTGCTCTGGCTGAAGGGACAAGGAGAAGGCCGTCTGTGGCAGATCTTGTTGACCAGCCTACTTGGTGTTGCTGGAGACGCTCCTTGAGATAAACTGGACCGGAGCCGTATAGGGTTTTAAAGGTCAAAACCAACACCTTGAATTCGGCTCGGCAAGCAACTGGTTGCCAGTGCAGCTCCTTGAGCACTGGAGTGATGTGATCCCGCTGGCAGCTGCCTTTAACCAGGTGAGCCGCTGCATTCTGTACCAGCTGTAGCTTCCGAACCGTCTTCCAGGGTAACCCCACGTAGAGCGCATTACAGTAGTCTAGGTGAGAGGAGACCAAGGCATGAACCACTGATGGGAGCAGATGATTAGGAAGGTAGGGGCGCAGCTGCCATATCAGATGGAGTTGATACAGCGCTGCCCGGTTCACAGCTGCCACCTGAGCCTCCATGGACAGCTGGGAGTCTAAAATGACCCCCAAGCTGCGAACCTGGTCCTTCAGGGGCAAATGTACCACATTCAGCACCAGGTCAACATCCCCTAACCTCCCCTTGTCCCCCACCAGAAGTACCTTGGTCTTGTTGGGGTTCAGTTTCAGCATGTTCCTTCCCATCCAGCCACCCACTGACTCCAGGCACTTGGACAGGGTCTCAATGGCCAACCTTGGTGAGGACTTGAAGGAGAGGTAGAGCTGCGTGTCATCCGCATATGGATGACACCGCACCCCAAACCTCCTGATGATAGCTCCCAGTGGCTCTAGGTAGATGTTAAATAACATTGGGGAGAGGATGCCCACTTTACCTTTGGCCCCAGCTACAGATGGAATGCATCCCCGAGACCTTTCCCAGATTGGAATTTGGCCTTAGAACTGAAAAAAGGTTCCCTACCCCTGGTGTAGATGATACTGATGTAGATGGACCAATGATCTGACTCAGTAAAAGGCAGTTTCTTATGACTTCCTGACTCTACCCCTGGTTTTTGGCACTTCTCTGACAGCTGCCTATGGCTCAGCCTTGAGAGTCTGCCATTGTCAAACAATATTTACCATTGGGTAGTCTTCCAAATGTATCACTTTCCCTTCCTTCTGTTCAGCAAGAGAAGAACACATTCCAGAAGGGCAGTCTAACCACTTTAGTCAATTGCAACAAAACCAGCAGAGAGTCTTGCAGCACTTTAAAGACTAGAACAGATTTATTGTGGCCGCAAAAGCGTATGCCACAACAAAATCTGCTAGCCTTTTAGGTGAAGAAGGGTTGTTCTTGATCTGCTTTGTGGGAATCCTGCAAGTGTGTGTGTGTGTTCTTTTTTTAAACTGTTGCCATGGCTCCTGTCTTAACAATGTTATCACTTTTCGAGTTAAAGTGCTGGCTCTTGATAAAGTGTTGACATGCCTTATTTTAACAAAGGCTTCTGGAAGGAAAAACATGCCCGTTTCTCCCTGAAAGAAGTTGGGGAACTGAATCTACAGCTATCGTCAAAGAACATATAGAATGCAGAATGGCCATCTAAGCCTAAGGGCCACTTAAAGAGCATGAGATTTAAGTTAGCAATGTCTAACATAAGGAGAAGGGATATCTGCCAAGGGGAAACTATGGTGTTTGTTGATTTGGAATGGAAAAGGCCATTTAAAGATGTCTATCTTTTATTTTTATTCTCATTGATTTATATTTATATCCCACCTTTTCCCCTTTTGCAAGGAACCCAAGGTGGCTTACATGGTCCTCCTCCTCTCCATTTGATCCTCACAACAACCCTGTGAGGTAGGTTAGGCTGAGAGTCCATGACTGGACCAAAGTCACCCAGGGACCTTCATGGCCTAGTGGGGACTGGAACCCGGATCTCCAAAGTCCCAGTCCAACTCTCTAACCACTACATCCCATAGGTTCTCACTTCTACACTTCTTATTTTTTTGGGGGGAAAAAGTCAAATGATAGGGGGAAACAATCTTACAATTTTAAGACACCTACTTGATGTCTATGCTGTTTGAACATCTGCGGGTTGGCAGGCAAGAATAGGTCATTGTTGGAAATGCAGCAGTATTATCTAGGCTGGGGCTGCCACCTTTTTGTTTTTGGCAGGGCTCCTGTGCTAAAAGGGCATAGCTAAAAGTTCAATGGGTGCTGCTTTCCCCATCACTGTATCTCCATGTCAGGAGAAGTGTCTAGCCAACTGTGCATCTGTTAAAGGCTCGGGAGCCCTGCCACTACAGTCATGCCTTGGACTGACAGCATAATTCGTTCTGGAAACATGCTTGTAATCCAAAACACTCTTATATCAAAACGAAATCCGCCCCAAAAAAATTGTACAGAGATTTTTAATTTAAGCCGTACTACAGTACTTGTATTGCAAGACGTCTCTTGTATATCAAGTAAAAAAATAAATAAATAAATATTTAAAAATTTGCTTGTCTTGCAAAACGCTCTCAAACCAAGTTACTTGCAATCCAATGTATTACTGTAGATGCAGCCAGTGCTTTTTTTCTGGAGAAAAAGGTACCGGAACTCTTGGATTACATTTCCTCGGGAGTAGATGGCGATTAAATTGTAATGCAATTAATAGAAGAAAAGGTGCTGGAACTCAGTTCCGGTGAGTTCCACCAGAAAAAAAGCCCTGGATGCAGCAACTCTGGCCCACCCATGACAAAGGCTCATCTGTCATCATCCTCAACTCACCTCCAGCAACAGTGATTCCCTTAGTCAGTATCTTGTAGCTCAGTGCTAGAGCACCTGCTTTGCATGCAGGCATCCCAGGTTAATTCCCTGGCATCCCCAATAAAAAGGTATCTCAGGTAGAAAGTCTGGGAAAGGGCTGGCCTGAGGCCTTGGAGAACTGCTACTGGAGTGGACTTGACGGGGCTAGATTGGGCAGCTGCCTATGCTCATATGTCCGATTGTCAGAAGCTGTTTCCTTAATATGCTTTCCTGCAGCTTGAATCCATTGCTACATGTCCCTCCCTCAGAGGGCATATGTAAACAAACCTTAATTCCCTTCTTCATGACAGTCTTTCAGATATCTGTTCCACTTCCAGTGTCATTGTTTTTCTTGTAACTGCTTCGTTTCCCCCCTCTCACCTATAGATGCCCAGTTCTTTCATCCATTCCCAATAAATGCCATATGTTCCAAAGCTTCACCTTATTACTCCCCCTTCCCCCTGAATTCTCTGGCATGTTAAAAATGTTGTTACCAAAATGGAGATAGCCTTCTACCTAATCAGCACCAGGCAGAGCAGTGCTGTTAGCCATCACGTTTTGCATAAAATGTCTTTGATGATGACGATGATGATATAATTAGTCATAATAGGCAGCATTTATTTTGAAATGCACTAAATCAAGCATAGGCAGAAGGCAGATCAGGATCTCTTAATAGATCTCCAGGTGACTTGCAGTAGATCAGCAAGGGTTTCTGACTCCTAGTGTTTTAACAATATAGTGACAACAGAAATGCTGCTGAAATCAAGAAAGCTTGTGGGAAAACAGGAGCAGATTTGTGTCTGAAAGGATGTGTGTGCGAGCTCCTGTTCTGGTTCTGAACACAAATCCCTGGGCGGAGCATGTGCTCAGTGGCACCTAGTTCTGCAAATCTATGTTGCCTTCTTGAGCCGCTATTTTGCACCTGGCTGCAATAGGTGGACCTCAGGATTCTAGTGAAAAACAAAGTTGACTGTGCGAGCATCAAGTCTGTCCCATCTTGTATTAAGTAACTATAGCTGATCCTCTGTCTAGTGCAGGGTTGGGGTTTGGGGAGCCTCCAGCCTGCAGGCCTAATCCATCCCCTGGAGTTTCCTCATCCAGTCACCAGAGGTCCCCACCCCCTCTCCCAAGCTCCTCCTCCTCTCCCAGGCCTCACCCATCTCCCAGTGCTAAAGAAAGGCAGACTTTCTCTATTGTTGGGGAGAGGAAGCCCCACTCTTATCTTTGATAACTGAAAAAAATCCCCTATGATGTCAGGAGGTGGGACTTTGGGGGTGCTTCAGGAGGGAAGCCCCTATTATTTGTCCCCAGCCTGTCATTTGTCCCCAGGGGGATGAGCTGGAAAGCAATCCAGCCCCCAGGGTGGTAAACAGTGGCACCACTAGATACCGATCCAGGAGCTCATCTGTGGATATCTAGGAAAATTCACCCTAAGAGGATGAGGGGGAACATTTGGACCAAATCGCATTTCTACAGGGCCAGAAAATGTACACGGCTCAGTGTTGCCCTGTATGACTCCTCTTAGCATGAGGAAAGGTTGGAAGAGTTTTGCCTGGAGAAGAGAAGATTAAGGGGAGTCATGAATGCAGTCTTCAAATATCTGAAGATGGTCAGATGGAGCAGACTTATTGGATGGAAAAGATGGAGCAGACTTATTCTCTCTTGCTCCAGATGGCAGGACTGGAACCAGTGGGTGTAAATTCAAAGGGAACAGATTCAAGCTAGGAGAAACTTCCTAAGGGTAAGAGCTGCTCAACAATGGAACAGCCTGCCTTGGGGAGGTAGTGGGCTCTCCTTTGCTGGAGGTATTTAAGCAGAGGTTGGACAGCCACCCGTCAGGGATGTTGCAATTGCAAGATTCCTGCACTGAGCAGGGGTTGGACTAGATGAGTTTTAAGTACCCTTGCAGCCCTAAAATTCTATGAGTCTATGATTGCTGATGCAACCAATCTGGCCTTCTAGGTCAGCCAGGACTAGCATGCGTGCACTAGTTTGAAGTGTAATGTATCCCATTTACTGTGCCCCGAGAGTACTGAGTAAAACTCCTCAATATTTAGATGGCACATGACTGCAATTAGATACACTATATAATCTCATCATTTCTTGTCTCATCAATCCAAAATTACTCTAATGACCTGAAGCATGTGTGTGTATATGTGTAGGAAATATATGCAGAGAGGTAATTTTTTTACATCATGAGGAAAGTGTAATCTTGTGTGAGAATTGTGCAGTAGCATGATGAAGAAGAAGAAGAAGAAGAAGAAGAAGAAGAAGAAGAAGAAGAAGAAGAAGAAGAAGAAGAAGAAGAAGAAGAAGAAGAAAATATAGCACCATCAGTACACATGACGCCTTGCAACAGGGGTGGGCAGAAGATAGATCAGGATCTACTGGTAAATCTCTGGGTGATTTGTAGTAGATTAGCAAATGGTTTCTGACACCAATGGTTTAACAATAGTGACAACAAAAAGCCTTCTTTTCTCCTAAATTAGGCTGCTTAAATCAAGAAAACTTGGAGGAAAATAGGGGTAGATTAGTGTGTGAACATATCTGTGTGCAAGCTCCAGTTCTAGAACTGAGAACAAATTCCTCCTAGTCTGAGCATGATCTGAGAGGCAACTTGTTCTGCAATTCCGTGTCCAGCTTCTTGAGCCACTGTTCTGCATGTGGCTCCTGTTGGTGGACCTCAGGGTTCTAGTGAAAAATAAAGTAGACCCTGCAAGACCCATTTGAGAAACTATCCTCAAAATGGGAGCCCTGAAGATGGAAGCATCGGCTTGCAGCCACCTGCCATCTTGATTTCTTAAGAATGTCTCTGAGCCCCACATGTGGCTCAGAGGCATTCATGGGAAAAGAAGATGGGAGCAACCAGAGGCTCTCATTTTGCTTTGAAGTGATCCCTGCTGCCAGTAAGAAGCATTGTTATTTATTTTTTTTAAAGTTGGAGAAGTAGGGCACTGCGGCGGGTGCCAAGAAAGGTGTCCGAGGGTGCACTTGTGCCATGTGGCTTACCCCTGGTCTAAAGTCTGCCTACTCCTGGACAAGAAAAAAGTAGGCCTTTCCCTCACTTGGAGCTTACAGTCTAGAATAGACAATGGCCCGGTTCACATGACGTGAGGGTGGTTAATAAGCCATGGTGGCTTGTTAACCACCCCCGTGCATGCTGGCTCATTTCCCTAATTACCCTCACTGGACGCGGATTGTTGTGATGTCTGAACCTGGCAAGGGTGGCTTGTTGGGGTGGTTAACAAACCACCCAGAACCCGTGGCCTGTTGTAGGATTGTGGGACGGTTTGTTAACCACCCCAACAAGCCACCGTCATCTGGTTCGGATGACATGAGAAGCTGTGGCAGGAGAGCAAATCAGCAACCTGGTTCCCGCAGGTGCTGCAACCCACCATGGTTTAAATAAGCCATCGTGGGCTGCAGTGATGGTGTAAACCAGGTCAATGGGGAAAATCAACAGGGGGAAGGAAGAAGAGAGAAAGGGAGAGAGGGATGGGATTAAGTGGTTAAGGCAGGTGTGGAGAATCTGGGGCCCTCCAGATGTTGGACTCCAACTTCCATCAGCCCCAGCCAGCATGGCCAATGGTCAGGGATAATGGGAGTTGTATTCCAGCAACATCTGGAGGACCATAACTTCCCCTACCCTTGGATTAAACCAACGGCTATGTAGAAAGTTGGATTTTGAGGAGAGATTTGACAAGAGAGAGAGGAAGGGAGGGAGGGAGGGAGGGAGATGTGGCACTCATGTGCATGTTCAGGGAGGGAGTTTCACACATAGGGGTCAATAATGGAGAAAGGCCCATTTGTTCCATTGCTTTTTCTTGAAAGTAAATGATGCTGCCGATGTTTGATCTGGTGCTGAATACTTTTATTTATTGAATGATATTATTCTGGGCTGAAGGTTGTTAAATATATGCTGGTGGTATTATTGCTGTTTTTTATGGCTGTTTGACTGCTATTGACTCCCATGATCTGTGTGTGATGTTTTATGATGAGGAAGAGGGAGAGAGAGAAATAGAGGTGGCAGAAAGAGAGAGAGAGAGAGAGAGAGAGAGAGAGAGAGAGAGAGAGAAGGAGGTGGCAGAAAGAGAAAAGGGGTGACCCACCCACTTTTGGCACTGGCCCCACATCCTGCTGAGATGTGCCCCACAACAGATTACCCACGAGGGAATGTAGCCCTTGACAGAAAAAAAGGTTGCCCACCCTTGGGTAGGTGCTTTGAAAAGTGGAAGAAGCAGAGCCCGGGTTGCGCTCTCTCTCTCTCTCTCTCTCTCTCTCTCTCTCTCTCTCTAATCTGTACACACACACACACACACACACACACATACACGGTGCTGTGAGCCCTAGCTGAGCAGATTTTCTAGCTCTAAATGAGCACCGAACGCCTTGGGCAGAACGAACGGAAGTGGCTGGTGACTTCTTGGATTACTGGGATGACAGTTACAGGCTGGGAGCTTCCAGTTGCGGAGCAGGCCTCCCGGCTGAGGGTGATGGCACCGTGCAGTCTCATGAGGGCTGAAGAGCATGTTGGCCAATTGCCGGCATGCCCAAGGCTGCCTGCTGCCCTCTCTGCATAGCAATGGAAGAGCGTTAAAAGGGATGGGAAATGGTTTGCCATGTAAACAGGTGCAGTATGAACTATGGGGACGTAGTGGGTCCCATTGACAGGATGGCATTCGCCAAGCATACTTTGGCTTCTCGGGAAATCCTTCTCTGAGAGAAATCCCCCAGATGCTGTCAGGGGGTGGGGGTGGGGGTGGGCATGGCCACACCCACTGATGTCATCCCCCCTCCCATCTCAGCATTCTTCATGCTGAGATAGTTCTGTGCCTCTCAGCACAGACTCCAGTTTACTGTGTATTTCTTGCCATTGTTCCTCAGATAAACATTTTGTTGTTAACCCTGGGTAACACCAACCGTGATACCGACATCTACACCACAGCTGGGGAATGTATGGCCCTGCAGATGTTATTGGACTCCATCTTCCTATCTGGTGTCTGGTGGGGCTATCCAGGAGCTATCCATGGTGCAGAACACTATCCCCCAAATAGGGAACTCCTTAGACATTCAGACTATGACCAGCCTCCACTGCATCAGCCCCAGGCAGCATTGCCAATGGTCAGGGATGATGGGAGTTGGAGTCCAGAAACACCCACAACTTCCCCATCCTTGATCTACACAGTACTGTTAGCACAGTAAGACTGAGACTGAATCAGGCATTAAATTATTTTCCAGGCAGCCGTCTCTAGCTTTCCATTTAGTTCATGCATAGAACTTTCTTCTGGCAGCAACCAGATCCCATGAATTCCCAAACTCTACAGCACTAGGGAGGTGGAAGGAGTATGCTGGAGAACAGGATTCTTCAATGCTGAATTTCATTGAACACATGAGGCTCAGAGCCAGTACCATATCTAGCTCAGGGATTTGGTGAGAACGGATCACCCTGAAGCTGCTATTCCCTCTAGGACAGAAGCTGTCATCAGCACCACAAGCCATGGCCCTGGCCTGATCCCAATTGGGAAAGGGGGCACAGATGCTATGTTTAAAATACCAAACTCACTAAATGCAAGTGCCCCCCTCAAATTATGTGCTGATGGAATATCAGACTTGTTGCCACTGGAGGTTGCTTGTTTTCCTTATTTATTTATGAAATTTATCTCTCTCTTTGTCTTTATTTGGCACTGTACGATAGGTTTTTAAATCAAGTCATGGGATCCTGTGCGTGCATTTTTATATTATGCACAATAATGTATTTTAAAGGTTTCTAATCTTTGTAAACCGCCCAGAGAGCTTTGCCTATTGGGCAGTATAGAAATGTAATGAATGAACTTGCATGCCCAAGGTGGTAACAAAAGTGAAATAACATTCAGCAAGAAAATTAAAATAACATACAGCAACGACGACAACAAAAATGAATGCAAAGTGGTTTTTAAGAAAAATAAGAATTGCATAATGATCCATTGTCTTGTTCCATCCTGGAGTTGCAGAGGTGTGCTGGGGAAGGTTGCAGGTGATCAGCACCACGGACAGTTGCACACTGTCAAGCTAGAAGCAGCAGAGCAAGAAGCAGCAAGTTTGGCAGGTTGCAACAGCAATAGCCTGGAGCCAACTGTGAGCTAGTGTAGTCTTACAGCCATTCCGGGACACCAGATTCCAGTTCCTCAGATGAAAACTGCTTGGGCTTAAAGGAGCCATGCCCTATTCTGAAGGTGCCTTCTCCAGCAGGGCTGGAAAGCTTCCTTTTGCCCCTGGATGTGGCGTGGCATTGGAGGAGGGCCCTCCTGAGCTGCAGGTGGCTCAGCGGATGAGTCCTCTGAGTGGGAGGAGGGAGAGGTCCTCAATTAGAAGAGACTGACGCATAGCTCCATTCCATGGGAGCCTCTAGTGGGGCACGTTTTGGAGGCTCTCTCCCAGAATGGTTCCTGCCCCTCCTGCCTTCCCTGACTTCTATTCATTGAACCTCTCCTGTGATAGTAGGGGGATCTGGGTCCTGGGCCATGAGCCCCTCCAACATGTGCAATTTGGTAGCAGAGTATCAAATTCAGTATTTCAAAGTATAGCCCAGGTGTTCACTCTTGCACATTTTAATGTGATACCTTCAGCCCTCTTGGATGGGAGGATAGAAAAGAAATAACTTATTCCAACAGACTACATCCTTGTGGTTCAGAAGAAATTGAAACAGTAAGCCATGTTTTTCTTTTCTATGATTTTTACAGAGATCTCCATAATGAGTTAAGTAATCCATTAATCTCTTTGTATCCTGGAAGATAGTCAGAAAAAGAACATAAGATACATTCGGATACAAAAGAGTCTGTTACAGAAATTGTAGCTACATTTTTTGGCTGAGAGCAATGTGAATATGGGCTGAAAAATGATCTGATTAGAGTACTCTTGGGTTTTTGTATTAATAGAGATACCTGATCTATGTTTTGGACTTTACTTCTGTAAGTTAAGTGATGTTTTTGCATTTTATTCCTGCATATGAATTGATGTGTAAGACCTATTGTAAGGTCTGTTGACTGGATCAATAGATTGATTGATTGATTGCAGGTGAAATGTGGACAAATGGAAGGCTGGGACTCGGTCCTTTTCCTGGTGTCCACCAGTTGATGCCCTGCCTCCCCTGACAGTATCAGCCATGAAAATGGAAGGCCTGTCCCAAGCTGTCACTCCAACATCAGCAGCCCATTACAAGTGAAGGGCTACTCCTAGTGTTGGTACTGTGTAATGCAGCAGTGGGGAACCTCAAGCCTGTGAGCCACATCTGGCCCTCCTGGGGTCCCAATCCAGCCATCCAAGGTTCCCCAGATGGCCATGCCCCCTTCCCCTGGCTCCACCCCCTTTCCCCCAACCACCAGTGGTTTGGTGATTTCCTGGTTTTTGTGCTATTTTTTTCCCCATTCTAAAAGGTTGAAATGCCTCTCCTAAGGCTCAGTTTCTGGCAATAAGAGCTTTAAGCTACATTATGCTGGTATTTTGTATATATTTGGCCCTGCCCCCTTTGCCTTCTGCCCCACCCACCAGTGGGATAGAGCCCCCAAGAGCGTCTCCAAAATTAAATTTGGCCCTCGGGCTGAAAGAGGTTACCCACCAGTGGTTTAATGCCAAAAATGTGAGTGAGGCACTCTTTGACTGATCATCCAGAAAAGCGAAGTGGGGTGAGGAAGAGATGTTAGTTAGATGTGGAGCTGGTATGTTGCCTCTTGATCCTCATGACCTACATAACAGCATTATATTGCTGCTTGAGAACAGTGGTTGTCCTTGGCCGGGTTAATTTATTCATCTCTATCAAATATTCTTTTCATTAAATGAATCCAATGGTGCATTTCTAAAATCCTGCCCTTGATCTAGCAATTATTCAGCGGTTTCTCCCCTCCATTTCCTTACCAGCTCCTGCATGTCTTGTGGCCCTGGCTGTATGAATCAATCGGATAGAACAAATATCCTCCCCCTGGGGTGAGAGAAGACAGCAACTCTGCAGGCAGGGAGGGGATTTTTTGTTGGGTCTGATTGCTAATGATTACGGGGGCGGGGGGGGGGAGGCTGGGAATTGGTTCTCTTTCTGGGCTAGCCCATCAACATGGCTTCAGTTTAAACAGACATATGATTGGATTAGGAGGTAGACTAAGCATGGCTAACTGCACTGAAGGAAAAGAAAGCATTTCAGTAAATTAAAAAAAAAAGATAGAGTAGAACCCCCCCCCCCTGCAATATTGGTATAATTTACTCAAACTGTACTGTATTGTTTGTGTTCGTATTAGAGCTGAAATGAATTTGCCACTCCAGGATTGACCATGGCAAAGCCCTAGAGTCAGATATCTGTCAAAGAGTGCAAATGTAGTTGTTCATATCTGATGTTCAGTACTAATGTTCAGTATTACCTTTCACCATTTCATGGCCTATATTTGATCGCAGGTATTTGACAAGGCAATATTTGATATTTGGCACTTGATATTCATTACATGCAATTCTCCATTGTGTAGTGCTTGTTTGATTAATGCACGTAAAATAAAGCTGGCAGTGTCCTCAAAAACTGTAGACTCCCAGTTAATAACTTTGCATCCATTAATCTGTGTTCTAGAGCTGCCATAGCTTAACGGCTGAACTGTGAATCAGGAAGTCCCTGCTTTGAATTCACCAAGTTACCTATCTTTGCACTAGACCAGCCTTCCCCAACCTGGGGCTGTCCAGATGTGCTGGACTGCAACCAGTGATGCAGGGTTTCCTAGAAATTTTTGAATTGGATTTTTTTTCCTGGAAAATTTTCCAGTGCAAATTAGGGTCATTTGCATAGGAAAAAAAAATCAGTTTTCATCGGAAAAAGTTCTGATGTCCTAGAGCAGGGGTGGGCAACTTGTGGCTCTCCAGACATTTTGGCCTACAACTCCCATCATCTCTACCATTGGCTATGCTGGCTAGAGCTGATGGGAGCCATAGGTGAAAACGCTGGAAAAAAACATACTTCATTGGATGTGATGTTCTGGGCAGTAGAAAAACACAGAAAATGATTCCATAGATCATAGAATTGGAAGGAGCCTACAAGGCTATTGAGTCCAACCCCCTGCTCAATGCAGGAAACTAGAGGAGGGGGTCTCCCATCCAAGTAATAACCAGGCTTGACCCTGCTTAGCTTTCCACACTCAGACAAGCTGAGCCAGCAGTGAGCCACAGGCCTGTATACATCCCTACAAAGGAAATGGATTGTATTTGAAGACTAAAAATGTTGACCCCACAAGGTCTTGATGAGGAATTAGATTTCTTTCCTCTACTGTAACTGAGCTTTTTCTTTAATGATACTCCCTTCGTTTTTCTGTGCAGTTAGATAACTACATAGAAAAAATGTGCAGATAGATAACCCAGACCATCCTGGACTTCTTATCTCTCCAAAATTGCTAGCACCTGAGCGAGGGACTGCCCACACCCATGTATGGGATATTTAATTGGATGCCTTCAGTAATAATTTTACCTGCCAGTTTTTGAGTTGAAGAGATATATCATTCTGAATTTTCAGTAGGCAATTCTAAAGCTAGTAAGTACAAAGGTGTATGTAATTTGTATTGAATTTATTTGCTGCTGTTTATTATTCATTTTAAGAAATTTGATCTTGTGTATTGTCTCTTTTATAGTCCTTGAAGAAGGCCCCTAAAACAAAAAGGGCTGAAATGCATTCATCTTTTTAAAAAATAAAGTTATATTTTCCAGCATCTTGAGGTGCATTCTCTTTCTGTAGATCAAAACATCTGGGGCCACAAGTTGTCCACCCCTACCCAAGAGAGATCTAATTTAGCATGTTTATTTTACTTGTATTTAGTAAACAAAGCTAAAAAAAGTATCCCATGTTAATTTTGTGTCCCGATACACCACAAGTATTTAACGTGAAATATCTGAGGCAAAAAGTTAAAGCACACTTAATGTGATTTAATGTTGCATTATGTAGAAATTTTTATTGGAGTACTTGTAAAAAAAATTAAAGACAATAACATTGTCATACATTGCTTAAATTTAAGCCCCCCCAAAAGCCTCCAAAGGTACTGAAAACTGTTGACACACTAATTTTAGCAGCCCAAAGAAATTCACATGAGCTGCTGACAGGCAACAACAACCATTCATCTATTTCAACAGAGTTTAGCTCTCTTCTACTATGGTGGAGCACCTTCAGTTTCATTGTCACTATAGATTAGTTCCATTTCACTCTGAGACCTAAAGTAGTTCTGTGTATTCTCTTCCCCTCACATGCTTGCTAGCAATAATCACCTGAAAAACATTAATGACAACTTTGAAACTGCCCAGCTTGCTTAATACTGCTTTTGCAATGGTCATCCATCCATTTTTATTAATGAACTTCCGGAAAAAGAAAGGCAACGATGTCCTTGTCTATTCTGATTTGATGATTTGCTTGGCTTCCTGAGAGTGATAGATGCTGTTCCTGTTATTTAACAGGAGAATTACACACATGGTTGTTCCCTATCTGGTGTGGCTTTGTTGAAGCCATTTCCCGTGTGATTGCCACTGACAGCTTTTGCAGCAACAACAAAGTTGCAGAGGTGTACTTGAGGCTGTGGCAGTGAGCTGGTAATGCCAGCAAGGAACCTCTCGCTCCCACAGGGTGAGGTGTCAGACATACCAGTTTTCACATCACTTCAAGTCAGAGCACAGAAAAACAGAAACCAACTCCCAGAAGCACAACCCCACACGATCTGTTTGCTAAAATGATAAGAAAAGGCAAACCATCAAGTCGCGCTGTACGTGGGAGCCTGCTTTACCCTGAGTGAGACTTGTCTACCTTGGTATTGTCTATACCAGCCTTCTCCAGCCTGGTGTCCTTCAGAGTTGTTGGACTGCAACTCCCATCATTCCCAGCCAGTTGCAGTCCAACACCTCTGGAAGGCACCAGGTTGGGGAAGCTACACACTGATTGGCAGTGGCTCTCCAGCGTTTCAGACAGGGGCCTTTCCCAGCCCTGCCTGGAGCTGCCAGGGATTGAACATGGGGCTTTTCTTGGCATGCAATGCAGCTGCCCTACCAGTGGGTGATGGGGGGGGCCTAGGGATGTATGAAAAATTCATTCCAGTTCGTTTTTTATCAGGATTTTACCCAGTTCGCACTTTCCGGACCCAACACAGACTCAGATGCAATCTGCAGTCCAAGTCCGTACATTTCCGAGCTTGCAATGTGATTCACGGACCACCACCACCCCACCACCCAAAAATTCGACATCATGCATATATTTTGACAGCATGCGTACATTTCAAAATGAGTACATTTCAAAAATGTGTGTATTTTAAAAATGTGCCCAATTGATACATACAGTTGGAAACAGACGCATGGAAATATGCGCGGACTTTCATGCGAAAAGAAAAAAAAGAAAAGCTCGCAATCTGATCTCCAATCGGAGTGAGCTCTGAGATGGAATTCAGAAAACTTTGGTGAGCTCCAGTTCTGCTGTTTCGCACATCCTTACCTATGGCCCTTCCTACCCTCAACCTGCACATAAGCATTGGTGAGACATTTCTGTAACTGCTGTAGGACTGTCAGGCGTCCATGAGAGGTTCAGCCCGTGCCACTGACACCTAGAGCACTTCTGCAGCAAGTGCTTTTTAAAGGTTGGAAACATTTTTCGTACATGAAAGGAGGGGTGCCTTTCCACATATCTGTTGGGGCTAGCTCTCCTAGCCCCTCCAGTTCTGATTCCCTAAGTCTCCAAAACAACACTGGTCGGATTCTGTGGGAATGGACTCTGGAACAGACGGGGAGGGGGGAGGGGAGGATGCAGAGATGCCTCTCTGTGAAGATAACCAGGACCCAGCTGCGCCGTCCAAGGTTAGAGCTAGAGGCTGGGGAAGGGGAGGGAGAAGAATCTCTGGGAAAGGGGGGGGGATCAGCCTTGGTAACTGATGCCCGAGAGCAGCGTAAATTACATAGGCAAGAACAGCTGACGTCTCTTCGTGGATCAGCTCGTTTGGCTAACAAGACTTTTGACCCGCCTTAGGGGCGGAGTCAGTTCTCTAGTTTGAGGGTGAGGAAGTGCGAAACACCTCAGTGCAGAATCAACTGTTTGACATTCCTGACCTCCCATTGAGGGGGATAAAGGGTCTTGAATCACTTTCTTTACTTTTGTGTAACACTTTTCTGCAACCACCTGAGTTGCCCTGCTTTTGCTTAATAAAACTTTACAAAGAAACCCATGAGCTGCGTTTGACGTTCTGACTGGAGAGAGGGGAGTAGGACGCGCGCGCGTGCGCGCACACACACACACACACACACACACACACACCCCGATATCTACGTTAATGCCAGTCCGACAAGGTCAGCAGGGGGTTTCACTCTGGGGAGGGCTCAGGAGGGGCTGCGAGGGAGTGTGTGCTCCTCGGGCCCACTGCTGATCTTTTAACCATTGTCAAAAGCCAGCCGTATGAGAAAGCCAACAGGACGTCTCCCTTGTACATCTCCCTCGCTATTCTGTCCCCCCCACCATGCTTTCTCATCTTTGGCTATCATGCTAGAAATGAGTTAAGATCACAACACCTCCACATTTATTAATCCACAGGAACTTTCGCTATCCCCCCCCCCCCGCCCCAGTTCTGCACTTGCAGTGCAGTTAAGTGTATTTTGAAAGAAGCAAATTAATCTGCTCTTTAACCAAGCTGTGATTTTGAAATGGTGGTTAAAGAAGTATATTGAAGGATATTGAATCTGTGTTATGGTTCTGCTGGAGGAGGCATGGAGCCAGGACTCCTTGCTCCCCTGTTTGTTCTGTGCATAGCGAAGATGGTTGTGGTGAACAGGGCATACTTCTCTTTCTTTGCCTTGTTTCAGAATGAGCAGGATGTTTAAATGCATCTGAAATGTCTCTGAAAAAAGGGAGTGGTGTTATGAGGAGTATTTGTGTTGCCAAGTAAACCTTATAAAGATAATGGATAGCCAAGGAGTTGCTCACTAGGCATTATGAAATTGGGGTGTTTTCATTGTGCTAGTAATTGGTTTAAATGATGGGTTAAAGACTCATTACTGCATTAGTAAAGGTAAGAGTTTAAAACCAGCATTTCCAGCTATATTCACTACAGCAGAGGTGGGGAACAATTTTGGGATGGGGTGTGGGCGAATGACCCCCTACCTGGCCCTTTGTGGGCCAGATAATGTCAGGGGCCATGACCATGCTCCTGATGTCATCTGATTCCTGGCCAAAGCACCAGCTGGAGCTTTGCCCGGGGATCAACTTTGCCCGGGGATCAACTCATGTGCAGAGAAACTGCCTTGGCCAGGGGATGCTTTGCCTGTGCCACATCCTCCCTGCCGGGGAGTGCAGAGTGGTCGAGTTCCTCCCTTTGTGCGCTGCACATTATCCTCAGGGTGGGTGATGTAGACTGCATGAACAGACTTGGCTGGTCCCGGGAGGAGGGAACAGAGGGGATTCCTCCAGGGTTCAGGGCTTGGAGGCCAAGCTCCACCCTCTGGAGAAATCTAGGAAGGCTCCATGAGCTAGATGGTGAAGCTTGTAGCCTGGATGAGGCCCACAGAATGGAGTTCCTCCATTCCTGCACTACAGGGTGGATAAAAACAAATGATTTCTGAAATAACGGATTTTAAAATTTAACTTGGATTTTTTTTTAAAAAAGTATTTTCTTTTTAAAAGAACCCTTCTACTAAAGGGTGGCTATAAAAGAAATAGTTTGTCTTCAGTAAATACTTTCCGGAGGTTGGTATAGAACTTCCTCTTTAGTGGCTAATGTCCTTTAATTATTGGGGCACAATCCTATGGAGATGAGCATAAGCCCCCGAAGTCGGAGGAGGCTCCCGCTCATCCAGTGCAGAGTGGGAGGAATGACAGATGCAATCTTCACCTTCCTGCTCCTCCTGCTCTGTATTTTCACTAGACGGCCATTTTTGGCTGTCTAGCGACAGCTTCTCACAAGGAGAGGAAAGGAGGCTGGAGCAGCTCGAGAATACTGCATATCCTGGTTGCTCCAGGCTCCTCCCCCCAAAATACCCCCTTTAACCCCTCTCCGAGGTTGCTTTCCTGACCTCAAGGAGCAGCCGGCGTGGTTCTTTCTGCTCTGGCTGTGAGGGGGAAGGAAGGAGAGGGGGGTTGGAGCTCCGATTTCCAGATCCAATGTCGGAGCACTGTCTCCAGTGTCGGAGCTGACAATCCAAACTATCCCATGGCCCCTCAGATGCTGTCTAGGGGCCATAGGATCATTCCCTCTGTCTCTGCTTTTTAAAAACAAACAAACATTGAAAACATTTTTTTTATGCTGTGTGTTGAGATTTTCTGCCGCTGTTTTTGTATTATGGTGAAATGTTTTTAATTGTTAAATATTTATTTCTTGTGAGCTGCCTAGAACTCTTCAGAGAAGAGCTGAGATATCAGTGTTTTAAAATAAATAAAATAAACATGTGAAATTGCTGCTATGATTCTTGCTGAATGACTGCCCCCAAAGTGATGAGTGTGACTGCAAAGTGATCGACAGCAGACTCAGCACTTAGGGCGCAATCCTAAGCATGTTTAGACAGAAAAAAGTCCTCACAGCTCACAGAATGCCCCAGCCAGCATGACTGGTTGGGGCATGCTGGGAATTGTAGGACTTTTTTTCTGTTTAAACATGCATAGGATTGTTCCCTTAAAGTATGTACATCTGTATGCATCTTTATTACACACTAACTGACATGTTTTATCAACCAGTTAATAAGTAGGAATGGATGAATTTGTCAATTTTGGTTTCTCTCAATTTCTCATTTTTCCAATTTTAGTCTTGGTTCATCCCAAACCTTGAGATTTTTTTTAAAAAATTGCATGAAAATGTGTACGTATGTGTTTTTGTACCTATTTCACCAAATGCATGCATTTTTGCAAGCAATTTTCCTAATATAATGCATTTTTGAACATTATTTCCACTATACACATTTCTGCGTGTACTTTTTCCTAATATATTCATTTTTGTACACTTTTTTTTTTGAGAACTCCATTGCAATTCAAGGAGTACAAATTTTGAAGGATATGTGAGTTTTTGTTCAAAAGTGCAAAATTAGGTCTCATTAAAATGTGAACTGAACGAATTTCTTCCTCCATCTCTATAATAAGCACTCTTGTTCAGGAAACACGTGATTTATAAAACTTGATTTAAATCAATGATTCAAACTGGCCTTTTTTCTTAGTGGTTTATATCACGATTGAAATCACTGATTAAATTTACATTGATTTAAATCCATTCATGCTTTCAGCACAATCCTATGCATGTTTACTCAGAAGTAACTCCCATGGTGAGCAATGGGGCTTACTCCCTAGTACGTGAATTTAGGACTGCATCCGTTGCTACTAGGAGGAGGGCCTTTTCTGCTGTGGCACCCCGGTTATGGAAAGAGTTTCGCCTGGCGCCTACTTTGTATTCTTTCCGGTGCCAGGTGAAGACCTTTCTATTCTCCCAGGCATTTAAATCATTTTAATAATCTTAATCATTTTAATCTTGTAGTTTTTAACTCCGTTATTGTAACTGCTGCTGCTAGCTCTGCTATGTGTTTTTAATCTGTGGTTTTAAATTTTAAATTTATTTTATATTGTATTTTATGGTTTTAACTGTTGTAAACCGCCCAGAGAGCTTCGGCTATTGGGCGGTAAAAAATATATGTATTAAATAAATAAATAAATAAATATAAATCTATCTAAATGTATGTACATTTACTTTGATCCAATGGAGAACAGTAAGAATTAGATGGTTGTCTGAAGGAGCTCCATAAATGAGTGTGTCTGGTAGCAACCAGAGTTTGGGGTGAGAGGGAGCCACAGAAGGGATTTCAATATTAGTTTGTATTAACTGTAATAGAGTGTATATAGCTTAATTCTCATATGAGCTCTGCTCATGTGGGTTGACTTTGCCAAATGTATATCTCACAACATCCCTATTCATAACATCATAAGGCTGGAATGTAAATATCATGCAAATTATGCTAATGCAAATGATTAATATCTGTAAACTGGCCATGACAAAATAGCCTGCCTCATTTGTTCCCTTTCCCAGTGGAGGCTGGTGACTCAAGTGTCAGCGGACCTACATATCTGCTCTGCATTTCATTCTGAACTTTGAAGGAGCTATCCATGGTACTGAACCCAAGCCACAAAATAGGCTCAGCACCATGGATAGCTCCTTAAAAATTTGGAGTGAAATCTGGAGCAGATATGCAGCCCTGCTGACATTGGAGTCACCAGCCTCCACTGCTCTTTCCAATGGGTGTTTTATCTCTGTATTAGCCCAGTAGCAGAGGCAGTGAAGGAAGGAGGAATGGGAAAACCTTTCCACCTGTCTATATTTCATTGTCAGGAAAGGCAGGATTCTCATACTAGTTCTGCTGCTTTCTCCAGCAGCACAGAACATAAATTTGGAGGCCTGCCGCCTCTCGCCTGCCTGTTCTTGGCCGAAAAGCTGCAAATATTTGTTGCTGCTGGATGGATTCAGTTGATGTGATGTAATCAGATGATGATGACGACGATGACGACGACGACAACAACAACAACAACAGAATGCATGTCTGTCTATCTGTCTGTCCGTCAGTGCCATAGCTCCAGACTGTTAAACCTAGCCACCCGAAACTTGGCATGCATACAAATGGGACCCTAAGTGTGTGCACCTCAGTGTTATTTTGTTCTTTTTAAAAAATGCATTAATTAATACTAATTAATTTAAATGTGTCCATGAGGTTGAAGCCTTCAATAACATTTTCAGACACTAGGGGCAGACTTCCCTAACCAGTGCATAGCTTTGCAGTCGATACAGTTTGAAGCCAGCAGAGATTAGTAGGCCACAGGACAGAGTTGTGTGCCTTCTGTCTCTCCATTGCTGCAGGGCAGCTTCCCCAGGAACAAATGGAGTGGACAGGCCCCACTCTCCGGGGGCTATATGGGTGCACCATTGCAGGGGCCATGCCTAAGGGTGCCAGCAGGCATGGTTTCACTCAGATCGGATGGGCACAATGTGTCCAATTCCGACAGCTGTGTAACTTTTCTTGAAGACTGTTGTATCAAACCAAGGGCTATTCCAACCCGTGTGCAGCTGGGTCCATTCGATAACTGAAAATAAAGGGGAAAAGGACTAAAATGAGTTCAAATTTCTAAGAATCTAACCTGTGGATTCCACAGTGGACCAGCTTTTCCAGAGTTGTGTGGATTCCATGGACTTCTGGAATGCTTTTTAAAAAAAATTTTCCCCCTGTTTTTATGCAAATTCAGTCATAGAAAAATACTAAAAATAGAAAAACGCTGACTGAAAATGTGCATTTCCTCTTTGGCTGAAGTGTGAAAATACACATGGGGGGATTTGTGCATTTTTGGGAGTGCGAATTTGCACAAGTGAGAACGTACACAAATGTGCATGAACGCATTTGTGCAAAATCCGATTCTGTCAACGGGCAGATGATGGAACGGAAGGCACCTGACAATCCGTGAAACAGAGACGGAACGGATTTCACAACGTCCGTGCAGCCCTACTCCCTGATGTTCCAGAGCAGGGGCTTTATCATTAATAGAGTAACTTCCAAGCTGATTTGAAATGCGTGAATAACAAGGATTCCAAGCAAGGTAAAGCGAGAAGAGGAGTAGGTATAGGACCAGTTCAAAAAGCCTGAAGAAGGAGAGTTGGCCAGGTTGCCAGTCAAAGAATGCACCTTCTTCTGCCCAGGAGAGCAAGAAGGGAAAAGAATGCAGGGTGGAGATAATTAAGCCTAGTCTTCATCTCCTTCTTTCTCTCAAAAGGAAATGTCGCTGCAGAACAGCACTGGTGGCTCCAGGGCAGTGGCTGAGCCTCCAGCTTACAGGGTCTAATGGCATTTGGGTTGGGTTTTTTTTTTTTTTTTTTGCCCTTTTGCTCTTTTCTACTGCGGATCCCGATTTGGAGCCTCTTCGGCTTTCTCCCTCCAGCATTTCACCGACTGCCTCTTTCAACATATTTGTCTGAGAGCTGGAGGGTTTTGAAATTGGATTTGCTATTAAAGAGACAGATGTGAGTAAGAAAACATCCAGATCCCATTAGAAAGATATTTGGGAGAAGGAGGACTTTACTGAAAAGGGATTGATCCTGCAGTAACAACTTGTCTATGATTTTACACATAAAAAGCCCTACCTCTCCTACTATCTCCTGAGTGCCCACATGTAAAAGAAGTAGAGATAAGTTGATGATGGGCAGAAGGTAAAGCACAATCTACTGACAGATCACTGGATGGTTTGTAGTAGATTGGCAAGGATTTCTTATTCCCAGTTTTTTGACAATAGTAACAACGAAAAGGACGTCTCCTCTCCTCCCAAATTAGGCTGCTAGAATCCTTGTAGAGACTCAAGTGCAGCATTGCACTTCTGCATCCAGGTCATCCCAATGTGTGGCTTATGGGAGTACAGGAGGTTACTGACTTTTCCCCCTGAACCACCATTTTGTACCTGGCTCCATTCCACAAGCCACTATTTTGTGCAGGGCTCAAGTTTGGTGGACCTCGGGACTTGAATAAAAAATGGAGTAGCTCCTGCAAGCCTAAGAATCTGCCCACAAAGTTTGCTCACATCTGATGTTGGCAACAGAAGAAATTATGTCCTACTGCAGCAGTCAGCAATCCATAGATTCCCCTGCTCCTGGTCACCCTCTGTATTAGATGACTAGAAGCCTCCTCCTCTTAAGACTTGCATATGGATTCCAGGAACCTTGGACACGTTGCTTGGCTTGTCCCACCCTCCTGTATGACCACCTCATCCCTCCCAATGGATTCTGCCTATTCTGTCCAATCTCTACCCTGTGCTATATTACCGTTGTCAGCGCACAATCTTTTGTCCTTCTGTTGGGGCACCTCTCATTGGTGTCTCCACCTCTGAGTGTCCTTGCAGCACCGCCCATCCAGAACATCAGGCACATCTAAGGGCAAACTAGACACAACAGGGGCAGCCATCTTTGTTTCTTTATCCCCATGTCTGTCACGTTCATGTATGATGAGTGTGGTGGGGTGAATGGGTCTAATTTTAACAACAAAGAAGTGTCGGTGGGTGAAGAGAGCTGAACTCTTCTCTGCCTTGGTTCATTACTGCCAGGCCAGATTAATTTCTTTACTGGGAGCAGGGAAAGATCACATCTAGTATGGATCTAGGGAAAAAAATCTAGTGCGGGCCTAGCAAAAGTAAGATGGGACATGGGAGCACTCCGAGCTGGGTTTACTAGCTTGGCAGAAGATGTAGAAATACGTAGGGACAAGAGTAGAAAGCATTAAGATAAACTACTGTACTAGACTACTGTAATGGGCTTTACGTGGGGCTGCCTTTCAAAAGTGTTCAGAAATTTCAGCTGGTCTAGAATGCTGTGGCCAGATTGTTGATGGGGCTGTTTATATACACTCCCTATAAACCAGTCTGATTCCAGACCAATTCCAAGTGCTGGTTATGTTTAGTGATGGCGGAACTTACCCTGGGTGAATTAGTTATTTTCCAAATTCAGTGGCATCAGTAGTTATGACCCATAAATATGGCTTGGGACCAGGCTACCTGAAACACCACCTTCTCCCATATGTGCCTGCCCCAGTTTTAAGATCTTCCAGAGAGGCCCTTCTCTTGGTTCCACCAGCATCAGAGACACATTTGATGGGATGCAAGAGAGGGTCCTTCTTGGTGGTTGCACCCAGGCTCTGGAACTCCCTGCTGAGGAAGGCTAGGTTGGCTCCCTCTTTGCTGACCTTCCACTGACAAGCATTTAGGCAGGTTTCTGGCATATAAACCGGTCTGTTGGTGAAGGTTTTTTTTAATTGGTTGGGTGCTTTTTATTTCCTTTATTGTTGTGTTTTTAATGTATTTGTTTTTATGTTACATTTTAATTAAGATTTTGTTTTGAGTTTGTACTTTATTGTTAGCTGCCTTGAGTGCCATTTTTGGTAGAAAGGTGGTATATAAATTAAATTTTAAAAATAAAAATAAAGGATGCGTCTGGTTTCCTTTCTCCCTTTTTTGTATGTGGGAACAGATTTTAAGCACATGTGGGTTTATGCATGAGAATACAGGTAAGCTTGCTCTCTGTGTGGTATATATATTATATAATTATATATTATATTATATTTATACGCCACCTTTCTTCCTGCAAGGAACCCAAGGCGGCTTACATAATCCTCTTCCTCCTCTCCATTTTATCCTCACAACAATGAGGTAGGTTAGGCTGAGAGTCAGTGACTGGCCCAAAGTCACCCAGTCAGTTTCATGGCCGAGCGGGGACTAGAACCCGGATCTCCCGAGTCCCAGTCCAACACTCTCACCACTATGCCACACTGGCTATATGTAGGTCTGTGTAACTGCCATGGCTTGATCTTGAGCTCAGAGTCAAAGGAGGAGGAGCTGACTGAGTCTGAGGCTGCTGGCTGGGAATACAAACTGTGCTCCTGATGTTGAGCCTGAGGCCACTGAGCTTGGAGCTGGCAGGTAGGAGCCTGCAGAACCTGAGCCAGGACTTTCATGAGCACCAATGGCACACGGGGCAGGCCAGGTGGGAGGCCGCAGAGAGGAGGAGAAGTGCACATCAGCAGACCAAGTGGTTGGCCCTTTAAGAATTCTCCATCCTTCAAGGAAGGGGGTGGGGCTTAGGAGGGGTGGACTGGCGGCAGAGGCTCATAAGGCCACAGTTCACTTTCAGTCTTTGTTGGAGCATGTTGTTCACCAGGAGCTGCCTCTAGTATGGCCACCACCAGCTTGCCTTGCTTTCACATGGGTACCAGCTCCAGAGAGATCGGAACAATAACTCACTCCAGTATCCCTAAAAGCTCAGATGGGTAACAGTTACAGCATTAAAACAGTCCAAAACTCATGCTCAGGCAATATCTTCATTTGGACCTGATGGTGGTGTTTAGCATTTTTCTTATGGCTTACTTTGTTTTATGTGAAATTTGGAGAATTAAAACAGACAATAACAACAAAGAACCAGGATATAACATATTCAAACCTCCATCCATACTAGGAGTGGGCAATTTGTGGTCTTCCAGATGTCCACAACTCCCACCAGCCCTAGCCATCATAGCTAATGGTGAGGGATGATGGGAGTTGTGGCCCTCCAGACGTTTTCACCTACAGGTTGCCCACAACCTGCTTCATATGAAGGAGCACCCTGCTCAGCCTTGGCTGCCACTGGACCAAACAGAATGGATTTCTTGCAAAGCTTGCAGCCCACACCGTTGAGATGGTCAACTAGCATTTCGGTGGTGCTACTTCATAGGCTGCTTTTGTGGGGCTTACGTGACTGCGGGTACAATCCTGTACCCACTCACCTGAGAGCAGGCCCAGCTTAATAGGACTTGCTCCTTATAGGATGGTGCTGTGAATGTTCTTCCATTCAAAAAGTAAAAATCCATCCACATAGAAAGCTGGTATGTTAGGGAAGAAGCTTGGGAAGAATCCTTCCCCAACTGGTTTTCCATATGGAGGGTGATTAGTTTTGTTTTTGTTTTTGTAATGGAGAAGCATTGCTCCCACAATCCCACCTACAATCCTGGTACTTCTAATGCTGGGGAGCAGCACCCAAGGGGCAGCTATGACATGGCAGGACTGTGCTGTTCTAAATTACTGCACACCGAGGGCAACAATAGAAGGCAACTTGTAGTTGATGGTAGGGATTATATTGAAACAGAAGGTCTCTTAAGGCCAATGGAGATGTGACAGTGGAGGGTGGTGATTGATTGGATCTCCCACCATCTTTTTTTAATTTTTGGTCCAAAGGCAGCTCTGTGTGTGTTTGGGGATTTGTCGGGACTGTGGCACTGGGTATGAGGGTTAAGCCTTTCTCCTTGCACTATTTCTGCAATAAAAAGCACTCCCCCAAAGGTGCTATTAGCCACAGAGGGGGTGGGAAGACATGTGCCTATGCTGTATTTGTCTTTTCCTGCCTCCATGTCTAATAGCAGCTTTAGTGTGTGTGTGTGTGTGTGGGGGTGCCCATTGGGGAAACACACCTGGGAAAAGGGTTACCCTCCCCGTGTTGCAGACTTCACAGATAATCCCCACTGTGTCTGCTTATGAGCCCAAATAAAGACACCTGGAGATCTGATCTCCCACATCACGTCTAATTTGATCCTCAGGTATGTAAATACCAAGCCATGTAAAATGTTAAGGTTAAAATGGCAACTTGAATTATGCCAGGTACAAACAGGAAGCCAGTGAAGATGCTCCAGCACTACTGGCCTCATGTTAAATCCCTGTTAGGAGGCAGATCACCACAACCTGTATCACTTCCAGTCTCCAAGTACAGCTCTAAGTAGAGTGCCCTCAAGTAGTCAAATTTGCTCTGTTGGTTATGAAGGCATGAAAGACTGCATTCTCCTTGCTATGTGGTGTTTGTGAAAAGCATTCGTAGTCACCACCCACACCCAGGGGTGTTGCTAGGCCTGGTCCCATGGGGCCTTAGCCCCCAGATGTATTCCAGAGAACCCCCTGAGTGTCCATTGGTGCCAAGGGAAGGTGTCCCCCCCCCAGCTTAATTGCCATGCAGGGGGCCATTTTCAAGGGTGATTGCAGCTGGAGAGGGAAGGCTTAACTCTCCCCTTCCCACATGCTGCTCCCCCAAAATCATCCCCAGCATGGCAATTAATCTTGGAAACAAGCTTTTTCCATTGGTTTTCAATTATCTGGGGCAGGAGGATGCATATTAATTGAGGAATTTACTTTATTTGAGATGACTCGGATGAGAAATTAATTGGCTGGCTTTACCGCCTCTGAAATTTAAATAAATCCTAGTAATTATTTCTTCATTTGCATATGTAGATATAAATTAGCATGTGCAGATTTTATGCAGGTTAGTGTCCTATGGGCCTGGGCCCCAAATCTTTTAAGTGCCAGCAATGCCCCTGCCACTCCCCAAAAGTCCAAGTACAGTGATGGATCTAAGAGCCCCCCCCCCCCCAGGATTGAAATCCCCTGAAATATGGAGAAGCTGAATCCCAGCAATATTGGGCAACCCACCTCATCTAGATCACCTGACCTGCCACCTGTCTTTATTCCTGCCTTGTCAGGATTCAGTTCTAATCTGTGTGGCTGCATTCAGGCTCCAACTAGGGTCAGATACCAAGAAAGAGTCAAAAGTGCAAAGTGCTGCTGATATGTCACTCCAAATGTTTGCACAGCTTCTCCCAATGTCAATGACATCATGCAAGCATTGAACAGGAGCTGGGATGAGATGAAACCTAACGGGGGGGGGGGCACAGGTAAAGGCCCGAGGAGAGGATTAGCAGTCGCTCATCGCTTCAGTCTAGAGAGCCTTCTTATTAGGAACAGTGGACTCACTTGACAGCGCTCCTATGAATATCTGTCTGTTGGGCCTGCAAGCTCCAGTTGGTTTAAACCATATACTTAATTGAGTAGAATAATCAACTAAAGCGTTAATCAAAAAGTGAAATTTGCCTCCCAATTAATTGCCGAGGCTGAGACGGGGAAAGCACAGCTGCACAGACATGCCAGCTTCTTCCTCCCTGTGTCAACTTTGATGAGAAAGCAACTTAATGATTGTTTTTCTTTCCAGTTTGTATCGAAAGCTAGCAGATAGTTTGCATGTCGGGGTGAGCCACCGTGACTTTCCTTCAAGCAATCAGAACCGTAGGCAGCCCAAGCGGACAGTGCTCACTTAGAATTAGTGTCAACGCATCGCTGTAATCCAGATCTTACACAATCCTAATAGGATCTGAGGCCATTCTGGTTTGGTTGGTGTGATGATGATGATGATGATGATGATGATGATGATGATGATGATGATCATGATAAAGAATATGCTGTATCCCGTACCCTCAAAGGGATGAATTTCTGGACACGCTAGGAAAGTTCAAGAGAAGCTCCACGTCTTTGTAACATTAGTACATGGTTCAGGTCACAGGACAAGCACTTCTGTATTGTGCGCCCAACTTCACAAAGGATATAGCAGAGACGGGTACCTAGAGCAGCTTTCCCCAACCTGGTGCCCTCCAGATGTGTTAATCACAGTTGGGCTACAACCCCCATCATCTCCAGCCAACAATGGCTATGTTGGCTGGGGATGATGGGAGTTTCAGTCTAATACACCTGGAGGTTGGGAAAGGCAGACCTAGAGGACCAGCCCCCATCCCTCTGCCACAATGATAGAGCAGGTGGGAAGGGTCTGTTTCGCCTCTTGCCTTCTTCTGTGTTTCTAATGGTGCAACCCCTTCTCTCCATGTCTGCTCAGGAGTAAGCTCCATTGAACTGACTGGAACTTACTTCCAGGGTAAGTGTGTTTGCAGCCTAAGGGCCTCTTGGCAAGGAGAACATATCGTGCAGGTAAAAGACAAGAAGTATGGCTGCAGCTTTTACTTAATCAATCATTTGGATTAATTGATTTTCAAATGTTGAATTAACTAAACTGGTGTCCCTGATTAATTGGGCAGCAGGTTTTTAAATATATAACTTTTAATTATGTGAGTGCTTATAAAAGCTGGCGATGGCAAGCCCTGTCTTAAGAAGCATTTAACCTTCTCTGATACAGGGGGGCTGTCTCTTTTAAGATGACACCTGCAACACACGTGCGCATAATCTAAAAACAAAGAAAAGGTGCGTTTTGCTTTAGAAATATGGGTTGGGTCTAGACTGGCTCATACTAAATCCCTTGACATCAATGGGACTTAAGTTAGGCATGACTCAGTCTGGATCTAACCCATTGGTTTTTATCCATGCACATTTAATCAAGAGATGAATTGGCTAAAACTCACGTATTTTATTTATTAGGTTTATATCCCACCTTTCCTCCAAGGAGATGCCCTCTTTTTATCGTCCCAACCACCCTGTGAGGTTGCTTAGGCTGAGAGTGTGTGACTGCTGACTCAGTGAGCTTCGTGGGGAAGCGAGGGAGGGTTTGAACTTGGGTCTCCCCCCCCCCCCCTGTCACTCTGACCATTACACTGCACAGGCTCTCTGCTGAGCTTAATGAATTAAAATGTCTTATATTAGGTTGTAGTCCTAGTTTCCAGATATCCAGGACTGGCCTGGGCAGAGAAAGAGTTGACTGACTCATTCATCACCTACGACAAGTTCAGCAGTGGAATATAATGTCCAGGCTTGAAACAGTGTTCAACCTTAATTATATTTCTACGCTGTCGTTTAGGGTAAAACCCCTCCCAAAGTGGCTTTCATAGAGGAGATACAATCGAAAACTACATTATCCAATCCCAGTGTTTAAAAAATAAAATACAGCCATTTATAACATTGGTTGAAAACATTTCATAATCCAGCAGCGGCACACTCATACAAACCTCGTTCAAATGATTTAAGAGAAAGCATTTTAAAAACAGCAGCCATATAAACTGTTAGAAATTTGGCTTTGTGTCTTGGCTAAAAGCAACTCAGAATCCATGGTCTTCCGAAGCCCATTAAAAAGCCAGGATTGATGGGAGCCAAATGTATATGTTGGGAGGGAGTGCCACCATCAAAAAGGCCCTATCTCGAGTATCTGCCAACATGGTTGATCTTGAACATAGGCCCTGATCAGGGCTGCTGAGGCACAACTTAAGGCCCAGAAGGGACTTTTTATTTATTTATTTATTATATTTATATTATATTTATACCCTGCCTTTTTTCCTGCAAGGAACCCTAGGCGGCTTACAACCTTGTGATTCAAGGGCTCTTGGCTCTGCCTCTCAGTTTTCTTAAGGATGCTGTTTTTTTTAGCTAATAGGCAAGAGAATAGAGTCGACAATCCACTCCCATGGAAGGCAAGCCTGGTAAGTCTATCTCCATCCATCCACCGGCCTGTTTTCCCTCTATTTGTTGACTGCTGTGTTCTGATCTGAAATCCATTCTTGCCCTCCTCCTGGTTCAATTAGCTGCTTGCTGAAATGAAGCCATATTAGGAAGGCTATCAAAGAAAGGTACGTTTGATGCTTTCCTATTTAATCTTGCCTTGGTGGGAATACTCGGGGCTATTTTCATTGCTCTTCCCTCCAAGTTGGCACCCAGGCGGTTCAATCCATTTTCCTCCCCAAATACCTTTTGTAGATTGGAAAATGATCTTTGGAAGTGAGGAAGGTCGAATGCGCAAGTTATTCATGGCAACGTTATGACTCACTCATGACAACACTCACTTTTTTGGGGGGGGAGGATAAATGAAATAATTGTGAGGGGATGTAATAGAAATGCAAGTTGCTATTATTAACAGGCAGGGGCTGTTGCTGAGGCACTAAGAAGACCATTTTGCATACAAAAAGGAGATCTGACTTCAAGCCAAGGTTACAACCTCCCTGTTCTTGCAGCCCCATATCAGGGGAAAGGATACTTTTAAAGCAGGGCAGGTAATGAGAAGAGCCGTTTAGCTACAGCCCTTTCAAAGGCTTTGCTATTTATGGCTGCGGATGCACTCTTTATACACTAAATGGGCCCCAGGTAGTCCAGACGGTGGCGGATTTGAGGAAACATTAAAGCTGTTTCCTGCACGCAGCCTGATCTCACGCTTAGGTCAGATCAAGATAAACCACTGCTGTGTCTTTGTTTGCAATGATGTAAGATGGTTAGTATCCCATCGTTAGCGTGTCACAAGAGAGAGGGGGAGAGAGAGAGAGAGGGAGAGAAAGAGGAAGATAACAAACCACCAAAACAGCAACACCAAACTACAGTGCCCATAGCAAAAGTGCACACCTTGGTGGTGTGGTGTAGTGTTTACCCTGCTGGACTGGGACTGGAGGAACCCAGGTTCAGAACTGCACACTCAGCCATGAAGCTCATAGGGTGATCTTGGGTCAGTCAATTGCTCTCCACCTAACCTACCTCACAGGATTGTTGTGAGGATAAAAAGGTGGAGGTACCCATACACAGACACACCCACCCATATAGGACACCTTGAACTCCTTAGAGCAGGGCTCTCCAACCTTGGGTCCCCAGATGTTGCTGGCCTTCAGCAGCTCCCAGCCAGCATGGCTAATGGCAAGGGATTCTGGGAGCTGTGGTCCAGCAACATCTGGGAACCCAAGGTTGGAGAGTCCTTCCTTAGAGGATAGGCGGGATGTACATGAAATAAATGAACAACAGCAACTCTCAAATACTGAATCAGAACCTTCCCATAGCAACTGTGCAAGAGAAGCACCAATCACAGTCCTGGACCTTCCTTCCCCCCTCGACAGTTGTTGTTCCCTCACGTGTCAGGAAATGAATACTGATTCGTGTCTGATCATGGCAGCCTGGCAACAGTTGCTTCCTCTGCGTCAGGGGGAATGATGCTGCAGTCCCTGGCAATATTCCTGGGAACAGTTCTCCCCAGGGACATTGAGGTGAAGTGGGAAGACGTCCCCCTTTTTTCTTGTCTAAATTTGCATAGGATTGCACCTTAAGAAATTCAATTCATCATCCTCGTCCATGGCTACAACTTGTGATGGCAGCCAATGAAGAGCCAGCGCTAGCTGGTGAAGGGTTTCCTACTGCTGTGTGGGGGCAGAGACGAGGCAATGGCAGGTGTGGCAGGTGGATATAATTGACCACCATCTTTTATTTGGACCCCCCCTGAGGCCTCCCTTGTCCTACCTTGGTTCTCCATTATTATTATTATTATTATTATTATTATTAGCCCTGCTCCTGTGCATTAAACAGCAGTCCAGCATACATACACACACACTGTTAGCAGGTGACACTTTACCTGGCATGGAGATGAAGCGATGGGAGAAGCTTCACCCATTTCACATCCTATTAAAGGCACAGCACAGGAGCAGGGTCAGCAAATAAAGTTGGTCCCCTTATTCCCTACCCTCAGAGAGGTTCATGTCTAAATGGAACAGGTAATGATTGCTAATGGTTTGAGAGATGCAAAGTGGAGCATTTCTTTATTTTAAGGTTGGTTTCACTGGGGGAGGACTGATGACTTCTAAAATGCAACCTTGTGATGCTTGATGTAAAAGGGTTTTTTTCTTGGTGTAGGGCCGGGGGAGGCTTACATTGCATTTTGATGGGCTGGAGAGAAGCCCAAAGTATAGCATTAAAAAAATCTTGGATTCATGGCGGCTGGTGTGTGTGTGTCTGTAATGGATTCTGAAATCCAAGTTTGTAAGAATTACAACAAAATCTCCACTTATATTTGGCTATGAGCCCACCCGCTTTTGGCAGGCGTCCCTTGGAAGGTTTCCCAGAAGGGAATGCAGCCCTGTTGACTGAAAATGGTCCCCCTCCCCACCGCCTAAGAGGATATATGGGCAAGAAGGTGCTAACCCTCCCCCCTGCCTGCCATCTTTCTTCCCTCAGCCTCTCACTTAAGGTGTGTTTCTCACTGAACAGGTTCATTTCCAATTCTTTCCAGTACTGAGGGGAAAGGAAAGTGGGGCTATCGGGGTGAGGGCAGCAGATGGGAGAGGGTTTAGGACCACTCGTCCATGTGTCCCTTTGTGTTTGCAACTAATATGCAGACAACGATATAAAAGCACATTTGCTACAGCTTTACACTGTGAGTATTGGCAAGGTGCAGCAGCAACAGGGCGTTCCATTGTGGTTGGCCCTTACTTTTCCACTAATGCAATGTAGCCTTTATTTGCTAGGGTTACCTACTTTGTCAGGACATCTCTCCATCAATATAATGCCTAGCGTCACAACTCTCCACTCTCTGTCAACCTCCAACCCCCGTGGAGTCTCCACAGCCCCATACAGTTCTCCCCTTGCTTCTTTCCCCACATGAATCTGCCCAGATATCATGATTAGCCCTTGAGGCCCAACTCTGGCCTCCTCCACTTTCTGAAGTAAGATGTTCGGTGACTGGAAGCAGGGCCTTCTTACCTGTGGCACCCTGCATCTGGAATTCCCTCCCCGCATATATTTATCTGTCACTGTATCTGTTTTAATTTGACTCCAGGTGAAAACCATTTAGGGCACAACCCTATGCAGCATGTTTAGACAGAAAAAAGTCCTACAACTCCCAGCATTCTCCAGCTATCAGAGAGGGATCCCCCTTTCAGGTATTCTGTAGCCCATGAGAAGGCCAACTATTGAAAGCAGTCAACCAAGCTCCCTAACAAAAGGAAGGTACTTGGCAATGGTGCTAGTAGGGCTACTAAGGCAGTCTCCACTTCCGTTATCCCTCCTGTTCAAACCCTAATCATTGGTATATTTGGTGCGGCATGGAGATACAGAGCCAATATATTAGACTGAGTGTTGGATTTGGGAGAACTCAGTCCCCAGTTTTACTATCGCCCCATGCAGTGGCCTCTTGGGCAAGTCCATCGCCACTCCTCCAGCTGCCATTTTGCGCTCTATATGAAAAGTAATCCTAAAGGAAGTTTGTACAGCCTGTGTATAGTTCACTTGTCGCTTTCTCTCATCAAGAGGGAATTATTTGCAGCAGTAGCTTTGCAGGTTAAAGGGAGGGTTGGAACTATTAGATCATATGTGGCAAATGCAAATGAATCTCATAGCTCAGCCAATGTTTTGAAACTAAGGCACGATCTGGAACTGAGAAGCCAGATATGGAGCATTTATGATCAGGTTTTATGTATCTGTGATGCCACAAATCAAGGAAGATCTCTTAAAATAATAATGGGTACCTTGCCCCTTAGGGATGAAACATCTTAAAAGGGATCTGAAGCTTTATTTTCCCCCTCTTGGGGTGGGGTTAAAGAGTCATCGCTCAGGAGGTGAATCTTCTCCAGAGAAATGGCTAAGGAGACAGACTGTGGCCATGGTGCACCTGCATTGTGGGACCGGTCTTTGATTAAACTTTCAAGAGCACAGGCGCTTTTGATGTATAATAGACAGAATGTTACTGCAGACATTGTGGAATTATGTATTTTTCTTCTACAAATGAGCTCCAGTCCAAGACTGGCTCTTCTGCTCCTTGATGAAAACCTTTTCTTTCCAATAATAAGTTGCCGAGGTGGAAGGATCGAACAATAGGTAAGACCATACATTGGCCTTATTAAAGATGACATCTTGAGTGATGGAAGGACGGACAGAATAACTGGGACACGATAAATGCACTCTTGTAAATAAGTGTTTATTTCCTCCATTTCACTTGCCACAGGGATGAATGTGCTCTGTCTGGCTGTATGGATTAGGTGTGCCAAGCCAGTCCCTGGGAGGCATTTTATACCTGTAAGCATGGCAAAGAAGGGAAAATTCATTCAGGTGTGCTTAGTAGGCGCATCATGTGCTCAAGATTACTTTTTTTGTTTTTGACCCCTTTGCCTGTCTCCTTTGCTTTTCCTCACATTATGCTTTCGAGAACGAAGCCCAAGGACCGTTTTAGAATTCATAGATTGCACACATTTCATAGTCAATGGATTGCCACACTCCTAGCATCATTGTTTTATTTTTACATGATGGGTTCTTCCAGATGCAGGACTGCTAGCGCTACCAATCAAAAGGCTCTGTGCAGCTATTCTGTCTTCACAGATTTTTTTTTTTTTCTGGTAAGAAAAAAGATGGAAGAAGCAGTAGGACAACAGAGCCAGTTAGAAACTGAAGACACAGTCATCTGGACCCCTTGCAAAATCCTGTGTATGAGGCAGAGCAACTGCACAAGAAAATCTATTGAAAATGATTTTTAGGCTGCCTTTAAGGGTAGTAGAACCCTCTGAAGGCAGTGTACAAGATGAAAACCTCACAAAGTGGATACAACTTTAAAAAAAATATATCCATAAAAACATGTTTCAATAAAAACCAAAATTAACAATTCAATTCAATAAAATCAAAACTTACCAGTAAAGAGCCACAGCCCAGACTTAAGGGAAGGCCAGTGAAAACAAGTGGGAACATGTTTCCGCTGGTAGTACATCTCCATGCTAGGCAAAATTCTCCTGTTGAATTTCTGTCATGCAGCTGTTTCCACCTGCTCCAATTCTACTTCTACAATCATGAAGGCTTCCCACAGAACAAAACTCCCAACCACTTTCATTTTCAGTAGCACCAAGAGACTACAGCTAAATAAAAAAAATATAAATATAATATTTAATTAGAATTTTAATTAAGACTGCCACCCTAAGTATACTTACTTGGATATAAATCTGATTGAAACTAGTGTAATAATGTCTGAGTAAACATGTTAATGATCAGAACACAGAAAGTGAAATATAGAGAGATGTTTCTGCTTAGGAAGGTAGAATTTCTGGAAAGAATGGGAGTGGAGACCCGCATAAAGAATAAAATGGGGACACTGCAGAGAACTGTTGTTGCTGTTTTCAAAGGTTACATATTTCCACAAAGTATATACCGGTATCCAGCACATTTTATATCGACTTTTCTGTCCCACTGATTTCAATGAATCTCTAAGGTTTTGGAGAAGGGCTGTAACTCAGTGGTAGAACACATACTTTGCTTGCAAAAGGCCCCTGGCATCCCCAGGCAGGGCTGGAAAACACCTTTGTCTGAAATGCTGTAGTAGAGCCACTGCCAATCAATACAGACCAGGGGTGGGAACCTCTTTCAGCCCAAGGGCCGAATTCCATTCTGGAGAAGCACTTGGTGGGAGCTGCATTCCAGTGGTGGGCTGAGCCAAAGGCAAAGGGGGTGTGGCCAAAGGCAAAAGGGGTGGGGTCAAAATACCAGCATACTGTAGCTTAAAGCTCTTACTTCCAGTAACTCAGCCTCAGGAGAGAGTTCAACCTTTTCGAATGGGGGGGGGGAATGCACAAAAGTCAGGAAGCTACCAAATGATTGGTGGCTGGGGGAAAGGGGTGGGGCCAGGAGAAGGGGGTGTGGCCATCTGGGAAACCACAGTGGGCCAGCCTGGGGACCCCAGAAGGACCAGATTTGGCTCCTGGAACTGAGGCTCCCCACCCCTGGTATAGGCAGTACTGGGCTGGATGGACCATGGCTGGACTCCGTGCATTGCATTCAACGTATAGGAAGGCGTAGCAAGTGTGGAAAGATGTGGGCATGTCAACATCTATATCTACCTATTTATTGCCTGAGAAAATCATAACTGAATACTTTGGTGGATGGATATATTGACACTCCACACAATACAGTAACAGACAGCAAGGAGAGAAAGTACCCTTTGCCTTTAGCATAACTGATATCCAGCCGTGACTATTTTGGTTGCATTTTTTTTTCTGGGATTGATTATAGATTAGTTAATAACTCAGTATGGACAGGGACTCCTTCCTTGAGCCTGTGTAATCAAGTAGATCAATCTGCAATCTCCTTGATGCCCTGCTGACTGGCGGTTCTTTTCTTCCATCTATTTTGTGCCGTTGTCTTGTGCTTATTTAATTAGAAAATTATGTTCTTAGCCTACGATAGGTGTCCATCAAACCCCACCTGATTAATACATTTGAATGCCCAGAATGGGCTGAGATGAGCCTTAGATGGGATGAGGGGGAAACGGGTGCACTGGAGGACATATGGCCCAGGGCTCTCATACCCAGACATGTCAGTGCCAGTAGTGGAGTCCTGGGATCCCGAGGATGTGGGACACCCGGGCCCATCTCAGGAAGCAGCCAATGTGAGGCAACTACTCTGCCAGTGGCTTTAACACATGAGGAGGAAGGATCCCAAGGGACTGCAGCAGTGCCCCCTCTTCCCTGCTCCTGAGGACCCAGTCTACAGACACTGGTAACTCCTCCCAGAAACTCCCTTGGTTTTGGGCAGGGATGGGGACTCGGACTCGAGGACTCGACTCGTGTGTCGGACTGAGTCCCCCCTCTGACTCGACTCGGACTCGAGTCCCAATATTTTTAATGGGACTCGAGACTCGACTCGGGACTCGAGACCAAGGACTCGTCAACATCCCTGGGCTGTTGACGAGTCTTCTGGCTGTGCCAGAAGGAGCGCCATCACCGGTGAAGAGCGCATGGAAGTGAGGCGCGCCGCTGCTCAGCCACTATGGACAGCTACCAGGAGTGCAGCCCCAATGATGTGTTGAGATTTATTTTGATTGATGTGTTGTGTGGGGGGGGGTTGGGTTAGGGTCAGACATTTTGGGTTTGGC
Organism: Shinisaurus crocodilurus; assembly: GCA_021292165.1. NCBI lineage: Eukaryota > Metazoa > Chordata > Lepidosauria > Squamata > Shinisauridae > Shinisaurus > Shinisaurus crocodilurus. The sequence goes on from CM037879.1 coordinate 163,988,848, forward strand.
TGCCTCTGCCTGCCTGTCTGGGGTTCCCAGCCTCCTCTGCCTGCCTGGTCTCTTCTTGACCTGTTCAGCAGTTGAATTGTCCAAGACAAAGGCCTCTGCCTGCCTGCTTTGGGGTTCCCTGCCTCCTCTGCCTGCCTGGTTATTTTGGGTTTGTCTGCCTGGTCTGTTCTTGCCAAAATCAGTTGCAGAGTTTTGAAATAAAAAGGCACACTTGTGCCTAGAATTTATTTAAGCCACACATCTGAAGTAGCCTTATTTTGTTGTGGGGAAACCCCATTGATTTTAATAGGGACTCGTGGAGTCAGTTTTGGGAGTGACTCAGGACTCGTGACTCGTGAGTCACCATTTTGGACCAAGGACTCGGACTCGGACTCGAGACTCGGGTCCAAAGACTCGTGACTCGACTCGTGACTCGAGACCAAGGACTCTTCAACATCCCTGGTTTTGGGAACCTGCCAAACCTCTTTCAGCCTGAGGGCTCAACTCAATTTTGAAAAAGCTATTGGGGGCTGCATTCCAATGGTAGGTGGGGAAGAAGGCAAAAAGAGCCAGGGCCAAAATACCCAAAATATCAGCATATGTTAGCTTAAAACTCTCACTGCTCCTCCCAGCCCTACCTGTCGATGCCAGGAATTGAACCTGGAAACCTTTACGTGCAAAACATGTGCTCTGCCACCAAGCTGCAGCCATAGGGATGTATGAGAAATTCATTTCAGTTTGGTTTTGATCAGAATTCACCCAGTTCACACCTCCCAGAACTGAACATGGTCCTGAACACAACCCGACATAGAAGTCTGTACATTTCCCAGCTTGTGGTGACCTTCGAAAACGACGTTTGTTTGAAAAATGCATATGAAAAAAAAAATGCATACTTTTAAAAATGCACAAATATGCCTTAAGCAATGGGAGAAAAATACATACATTTCAAAAATGCACACAATTGATGCATACATTTGGAAAAATGCACACAGAAATACGCGTGAATATTCATGTGAAAAGCAAAAACAAAAACAACCCCCCACCCCCCCAAAGCTCACGATCCAATATGGACATGGTTGGAACATGGTTTGATGGTGGAAAACCTTGAATGTGGAGAACTTCAAAGTGGAAATCGGAGAACCCTATCCCACCAGCATATGATATACCCTTCCCATTTTTTTAAATTAAAAAAGTATTTTGCTTAGTAGTTTTCTAGTTGTGTTCATTTTCACTTTTAACTACACATCTTATCAGTATCTGAGCAAGTCTGAGTGAGTAAGCTTGTGTTTCCTTAAGAAGGCATCCTATGTGAACAAAGCATTGCGGAAAATGAGGTGCACCTAATTAGGCAGGGAGATGGGCAGCTAAGACCTGGCAGAATCAATTGTGGTGGAAAAGAAATGATTAGATCTAATGCAATGTGTTCTGGAGCTGCTGCCCTTGTTATAAATAATGGCAAGAAGTGGTTTGTGAGGACAAAATACCAATGATGATGCACATGCTATCTTTGTGATGGACCTCTTAAGAGAGCAAGAGCTCAATAACCCAATTGGCTCGCTACGGCGGAGCTGTATGTCACGGCTGACTGACACCCTGTGCTAAAGAGTGATAGACTCTAGGGCAGTGTTCTCCAACCTTGGGTCCCCAGATGTTTTTGGCCTACAACTCCCAGCATGCCCCAGCCAGCGTAGCTAGCTGGGGCATGCTGGGAGTTGTAGGCCAAAAACATCTGGGGACCCAAGGTTGGAGAACACTGCTCTAGGGAGACCTCTCTGAATGATTCACTTGTGCTGAAATCAAACATCAAGCACTCTTCATGGAGAAAGGAGGGCAGAAAATAAAGGTTACCCCAACAAGCTGGAAAAGTAGCTCGAAGTGAACAAAACTCTGTTCCTGGCCCAATAGAGCAGGGGTGGGGAAATCTCAGGCCTAGGGGCCAAATCCGGCCCTCCTATGGTCTTAATCTGGCCCCCAAGGTTTCCCAGATGGCCATGCCCTCTTCCCCAGGCCCCACCCCTTTCCCCCAACCACCAATCACTGGGTGGTTTTCCAGCTTTTGTGCAGTTTTTCCCCATTCTGAAAGGCTCTCCAAAGGCTTAGTCACTGGCAGTAAGAGCTTTAAGCGACAAATATGCTGGTGGGGTTGTTTTTGGCCCCACCCCTTTTACCTTCAGCCCCACCCATCACTGGAATGAGGTCCCCAAAAGCTTCTCTGGAATTCGGCCCTTGGGCTGAAAGAGTTTCTGTGTGCCCGCAATAGAGAATCCCTTCCTGAGGAATGGAAGCTAAAAATGATCATTCTGGAAACTGTATATAGACGCACATTTAGACATTATTACGCTAATTTAAATAGAAATACAGTCCATCTCACCATAGTGTGGAAAGCTGTGACCAGGTGACCTGCGTGCCTGCCCGTTCATCCCGCTGCCCAGGTGCTCACTGTGGATGGGCAGCAGCTCTCATGGTTACCTTTAAACTGGAATTGGACAGGACAGCCCTTCAAGTAGAGGATGCTTTCAAACAGAGGATTGGGCTCTGTAAAAGAGGACACATGACCACACTCAACCCCACCCAACAATGGATGCACTGTTGCCTCCTCCACTATCTCTTATTTGTGTTCGAACCTGATGTTGCTGGAGTGTATCCTGGTTGCCAAGTGACCATTCAAGATGCTTTCACTGGGATCCTACAAACGGTGTTCTTCAGATCAGCAATGGGTGAACAGTGCGGGATGCAGAATTGGCTTCTGTTCTGGGTGCCTCATTTAGAGCAAATGCATTAGATAAATAGCGCAAAGCACATGGGCTAACCCAGGCATAAATAAGTTTGCCAGTGCCCCCCCCCCCCCCCCCCCCGTGGCCCTGCTCATTCAACAGCTGCCTGACACACAGATACTTAGCAGATCAAGCTTTTCTTGGTATGGAGATAAAGCATTTGGGGGGAGGTTTGCTTGCACAGTTTCTTACAATCAGCTCAGCTGTTAATGGCACAGGAAGCATTGCCAGAGAACTTCGGCAGGCCTCAGCGGCTTGATCCAAATTTGGGGTTGATGCCTCCCAGTATTTCTCTTGGGAGACAGTCCTTTCAGTATGCCTACTTTTTGGATGGAGGGACTTCTCAGTTTAGTAATGCCAGTAATAACTGGCTTCCTCTCGGGGCAAGTTACTCAGTATAATGATTCCATTGCTCCATCACTGTGACCCTCACAAGTTGTTAATTGTTTAATTCCTTCCCTCATCATTATCATGAACTCAAGTGCCTTGCAGGAAGCTTTGAAGCATGGCTGGGATGATTTCCTACTATGCAATTTCCTCATCTCCCAATCTATCTTATTTTACTCCAGTTATTTCTGCTGGTGGTGGTTCTTCCCAATCCGATTGTAGATCTTTATAGGCCTGTTCAGTAGTTCTATATTTCCCAAGAGATGTGGTAAACAGAGACTTTTTTTTTTTTAAAAAAAGCAAAATCCTAATATATATATTTTTCCCTACTTCTGAAGAAAATGTCACTGCTCTTTTTGAACCAGGTAGAGATGGTTTCTGGAAATTTTTGAAAAATAGGATTGGAGCATCAGAAGCACCCAGAGAGCATGCAGATACACTCCCTGTTGTATAACTGTTTAGGATTTTCATATTTGGCAGCTGGCAATAATGCCAGGGTGGAATCACTTCTCAATGCAAAAGAAATATACAGAATACATGCAATCATTAGACTGAGTAACTTGCCCAGAAAGGAAGCCAGTTATTACTGGCATTACTAAATTGTGAAGTCCTCCCCACCCTGCTCAAAAGTAGGCATAATTAGAGGACAATCTCCCAAGAGAAATATTGGGAGGCATCAACCCCACATTTGGATCAAATGTGTGTGTTGAAGACGTGTCTGCAATCAATGTCTTTTAAGCATCACTTGTTAAGTGATATCTCTACCCCACACCTTTTTCTGCCTGAGCAAGTCCATCTGTTTCTCCCACCTATAGCTATCCTTCCATACCTATTTTAAAGCACCACGATCTGCTTTTTGCCTCTTGTAAGCCTTTTGTCCCCATTTAATGGACAAGATCACTTTTCTGTCTGTTTCCCAAATGCTGCACCTCTATCAGGAACTACATTTCTTTTGCTTAACAAGCTCACACAAATAGTGACTTCCTTATATTTATTTATTTATTACATTTATACCCCGCCTTTTTTCCTGCAAGGAACCCGCCTTGGGTTACATAGACCTCCTCTCCATGTTATCATCATCATCATCATCATCATCATCCCATTTCACACACACACACACACACACCTACCTACCTCAAGGTAGCATAAATGGGATTCTTAGCAGGTCTCCCACCCAAGCACTGACGAGGCAGACACATACGTACTTAGCTTTAGCAAAGTAGCCACAATACATGGCTTTTGCACAGCTTGCCTTATCCTCAGCCACTGTAAAACCATGAAAAGATTTTGGAAAGTTCCACAAAATATGAATGCTGCGGGAAACACAGTAACCCCACAGTAAACGCTGCAATACTGGTGTTTCCAGAAGCAATCCTATTGTGTGGGGCTGTCCTTTAAAAATCAAGCTTAATATGTAACTCAAAGGCGTCTCTCCCCCCCCCCCCCCCCACATGAGAGTTATTTTGTGGCAGTGGCAGATTGCATGCACTGAATGCTATTGTCCTTTTGTACATTGGCTTTTCCTGCTATTGATGCTTACTGGCATGGCCTATGGCTTGGGCTGTCAAGCTATTACTTACTCAAGAATTTGCAGCTGAAATATTTATTTGGTGTGCATTGCTCAGCCATTATATATTCCTGTGTGCTGTTTTAGAAATTCCAGACCGAGTGCTATATCTCCAGTAAACAAAGCTGGGGCTCCAATTGTGCGGATGCCTTCTTCTTTACAAAGACTGCAGCTGTAGACACAAAGGCTCCCTCCTTTGCACAAACAGAGATTCCATATATCATGGTGGAAATGACTGCCTGCTGGCTAAAAATGCCAGAGAGCAATCCACAAAGTGACTATAAAATAAATGTTTGTTGAGAGCAGCCATTAGCCGTCGGAAGAGCGGCTGTGCTTTGCTTTGAGAAATCCTATTACACTTGCACTTTAGAAAGATGATGTTGCACCGGCCTAGTTAGGAGCTCATTAGAGCTGGCACCTCTGGCTCCTGCCTTCTGGAGAAGGTGGCAGCAGGCAACTGCAGGGCGGGAAGGAGATCTGATTGAAGAAATGGACCCCTTGCTGTAGTAGATGGGATGCTTGGATTATTATTTGAAAAGGAGGCTTAAGTCATGCAGCATGGCAAGAAAATTGTAGATGTCCCTCCAAGCATCTGGCCATATGGCAAGGGGAGAACAACATTGATCAGAAGCATGGGCGCTTCGGACCAAAAGGCGTTGTGTGTCATGAACTCTAGAACGGTAATATTAATAATCCACAAAGTGCTCCTGGGTAGTAAGATGCGAGCAGAGAAGCAGCGATGCCCTGCTCTGCCCATGCATGAAGGCTGCAATTATATTATGTCCTATTGTGAAAGAGGCAACAAATAATAGGACATACAGAATATAAAAGGGCACTCAAAGGGCCTTGAGATTCCCTGGAGCCCCTGGCAATGATGACTAAATCTGTTAGAATCAAATGGGAGAGATTAGCTCCTGGTATTTGGGGGGCTGCTGTTAACTGATTAGGAAGCCAAAACTGCTGTCTGGCAGTCGATGTATCATCCTCCACTCCTGTAGTAATTTGCTAGCTGTGGCACTCCACATGAGTTAATCATGGGGGGTGAGTCGCCTGTGAATCACTTTGACAATTGTCTTTGAAATCACAATGTATTAAATGACCCCTCCATGTCAAGCCCCTTATTGTGGGCAGCGCTTCAGGTCTGTAGCGGAGCTTCAGGTCTGTAGCGGAGCAGTTGCAGATGCTGAAAGATTAAACGGAAAGGAAAACAAAAGTCCCTTATCTAAAAACAAAAGTCCCTTATCTAAAAACAAAAGTCCCTTATCTAAAAACCTAAATCTCATGATCTGCTGGAAACGTTGCAATGGCTGCTGGCTTCGCCTTGGCCTCTTTGACTGGACACAGGACTGTTCTGTTTGCTCCTTTGGCACTAAAGAAGACAAGAAGGAGAAACGTGGGAGAAAGTAAAAGTTAAAAACAACAACTTGATAACAGAGGAGAATAAATCAAAGGGAGACAACAAAACATCTGTATTTGTGAAATTCCACTATAATCTGGAATGTAACCTTCAATAAATCTGTTTTTATCAGCTTCTTTCTTGCAAGAGTTTATTGCAAGTTGGCTTCTCATCACAGAAAGGAGTTCTCAGTTTACCACATCTGCATAATAGATTATCACACTGACCCAACTGCTCTTCTTGTTTGCTTATTTATTAATTAAATTTATATACCACCCAAATAGCAGATGCTGTCTGGGCAGTTTACAACTATTTAAAAAACAACAACAACAAAATAACAACTAAAGCAATAAGCGCAACAATAAAAATATTAAAACATTAAAAAGATTAAAGAACAAGAAGTAATTTAATAATCAGAGCACCAGATTAGAAATTAAATGTCTGCTGGAAGGGGAAGGTGTTAACTGGTAGCAGAGTACAATAGCAGCAGCAGACTTCACTCAACAAACACACGCACACACAAGCTTGTTTCTAAAGTAGATGCTTTAAAAGTAAAGTAACAAGATTTCTTAGGTACTATAAGCTTGATGGTTACAGATTTTGTAAGCACAATTTCTTAAATATTTCTTATTCTGTGAGGAAAGAAAAACACACAGGCCAATCCCTTGCTAAAACCAGCAAGCATCATCAGTTAAGTCAGTTAACTGTGGGACCAGTCTAACTGTCAGAGTGAGAGAGTGTGGAATTTCTAACTTGTTGCTAGGCAATGTCTAGCATTCCCTCTCCTGACACCACTAAGTGGTTTGCTCCACTGAACCTTGCCCCCTGACTTCTCAGAGAAGCTTGGTTTCTGTCTTTGCCCTTTAAGACTATAGTCTATTTTAGCAGTCAACTTAAAAACCCTCCCTGAAGAGCTGACATCTTCTTGTTGTATATTCCAACATTAATCTGGCGTCTAAGCATGTATTCCAGCTGGATCTCCCTGAGAAGGGCATTCTACACACAGGGGGCCACTACAGAGAAGGCTCTTTCCCTGGTAGCCACCTGTTGCACCATTGTGGGTGGTGGCACTAAGAAAATGACCTCCGAAGATGATCTTAGCAATCATATGGACTATATGGGAGAAACTGCTCCTTCACGTAGACTGATCCTAAACTATTCTCAGTTGGTTTAGTCACTTGAAAAGAGACAGATCATGGTTCCATGTTGTCTTTTCTCTGATTGGTAGTCGCTCTCTAGGGTCTTGGATGGGAAGGTCTCCGCGTAGCAAGCTTGCTAACTGAAATCCTTTTGTAACAAGTGGCTGCTATAAAAGCAAATGCAATTTTAGGCTGCATTTTAGATGCAATCCTATGCAAGTTTAGACAGAAAAAAGACCCACAACTCCCAGCATGCCCCAGCCAGCATAGCTGGCTGGGGCATGCTGGGAGTTGTAGGCCTTTTCTCCATCTAAACCTGCATAGGATTGTGCACTAAGAGAAGCATATAAAGTTCAGGTCATGGGAAGTTATAGTTCTGCTCTATCCTGTGTGCGTTAGGCTGCATTTGGGGTACAGTAATAATCAGAAGATCGAGCACGGGAGGCTGCTGGCATGGAGAGGCGAGCCGCAGAGAGCCGCGAGCCCCCACCAGGTTCGTGTACCACCCATACACCCAATTGGGCTACCACCTGGGGCCACCGCCTCCATTGCCGTCACTTGTGCACCTGCTGCCACCAGCAGTCTCTCAGTCCTCCTGCCCAACAGGCAGCAGCATTTAAGGTAGTCACCGAGCTACCTTAAATTTTGCCACCCCTCCCAGACCCATGTTCATCGTACTGGAAAAATGATATAAAAACAACATTTTTATTTTAAATGCCACCCCTCCCGATGTGCTGCCTGAGACAAGAGACTCACTGAGCCTCCTGATAGGACTGGCCTTGCTCCAACTCCATTAGCTTTCAATTTGAAAGCAGTCACCATGTTGCATTTGGCCCAGAGGAACTCCCAAATCTCTGATGAAAGGAAAACAAATCTGGGATGGCCATTACTAGTCACTTGTTATTCATACTAGTAGATGAAGCAGGAAAAAATGCTGGGAGGGGAGGGGAAGGAGTAGGAGTCCTTCCTGGGTGAATGCTGAGTCCAACTCTTTCTCTCTTTGCTTGGTCATGGGAATAAAATAATCAAAACTGTGTTCAGTGAGTAAAATTAATCCCTATTACTAGGGAGGGCAGTGGTTAAATCACGGCTAGGCACCCTGGTGCCCTCCAGATGCTTTGGACCACAACTCCCATAATCCATGCCCATTGGCCATGCTAGCTGGGGGCTGATGGGAATTGTTGTAGTCCAAAATGTCTGGAGGCACTAGATTGCCTAGTACTCCTGGGTTAGATGTTTCACTCGTAGCTTTGACTTTTAAGAGGATTCAAATAGTTTTTCTTTCCTTTCTTCAGAATTCGCCGCAAGAGAGGGTGAAAGGTTCTCAAGGGTTAAAAGAATTAGGCCACCATTCCAAGATCACTAGCAGGGATGATTGTGAATTTCTTAGGAAAAAATTATATGACATGTACAGCCAATGGTAAGGAGCAGAACATGACTGAATAATTATTCTGTTTCAAAGATGAAACTGTCACTCCTGAGGCCAGAGAGATCCCCCTAGAAGTCAAGAGTGACAATTTTTTTGTGAGACGTGGTGTTTAAACCAAAGCCCAAAGCAAATTTCAAGCTGAACTATCTGTGTCTTGATTGAGGAGGGAAAGTATACTGTGTTGGATATGTGTGTATGAATCGGTATAGGGACAGAGAGTACTTAATGCAGCAGGAAGAAGTAAGTAATCCTCCTGTTTAATTATTATGCATGTGTCTTCTATGTGTAGGGAATTGTGGATTCACAGAGCATGAATGGGAATATCCTGGACCTGGACTAGGGATGTGGCACTTGTGGCCCTCCAGATGTTGTTGGACTCCAACCCCCATCATCCATGTATATTGGGGCTGATGGGAGCTGAAGTCCAACAACATCTGGAGGACCTCAGATTTCCCCAACCCTGCTCTAGGTAAGGTCTCCCCTTATCTAAAAAGCCTTTAAAATTAATTGTTAAAATTAATTTGACCAACCTGTGCTTAGCTTTGTTAGTGGTTACATCCCATATCTGTTAAGCAAAATGCCAGTGAGCTGATGAAGAGGTGCAGGGTAATTGCTTCAGTCCCAGTCCATCAACAAACAGCTCCCTTGACATGTTTCTCTGTGGTAATTGGGCAAAATTCATGAAGCAAGGATATTGGTGCAGGGCCATGCAGATGTGAAGGACCTGCTGTCTCTTTCCATGAAATTATTAATATTTTTATCCCACCCTTCCTCAAGGGAGGATATATTGACCCCCATTTATTCTCACAATAACCCTGTGAGGTAGGTTGAGAGAGACTGAATGACTATGGACTATGACTGAGGAGACAGTTTGTGGCTGTCTCCTCAGTCTAAGACCAATGCTCTGACAACTACACCGCACCGCAGTGACTTTCTGTTCAAAAGCAGAGCTAAATAGATTGTTGAATATACTGATTCGTCACCTCAGTAGCTCCTCTGGATAATCCAAATATTGAGTCCTACTTGAATAATATTTAAACTGCTTTTAGATTGTGAGCCTGAGGGCAGGGACTGTCTTATTATTAATCTTTGTAAGCCACTCTGAGAGCCTTTCCTGGCTGAAGAGCGGGGTATAAATGCAATAAATAAATAAATAATAAATACATTTCCAGTGCAATCCTATGTCTACTCAGAAGTTCCACTTCCAGGTAAGTGGGTATAGCATGGGTGGGGAACCTCAGGTCTGGGGGCCAAATCTTGGGGGTCCTGGGGGTCCCAATCTGGCCCTCCTGGGTTCCTCAGAGGGCCACACCCCTTCCCCTGGTCCCACCCCCTTTCCCCCAACCATTGATCATTGATGGTTGGGGAAAAGTCAAGTTTTCTGACTTTTATGCAGTTTTTCTCCATTCTGAAGGGCTGAAATGCCTCTCTTAAGGCTTAGTTACTGGCAGTAAGAGCTTTAATCTAAGCAATGGTGGCATCATTGATATTTTGGTCCTGCCCCTTTTGCCTCTGGCCCTGCCCACCACAGGAATGTGCCCCCCCCCCCAGCTGCTCTGAAATTTTGAATTCGGCCTTCAGGCTGAAAGAGGTTCCTCACCCCTGGGGTATAGTACTGCAACTTTAATTGAGAGGACGCTTTTATGAAAACCAAAGTGCATATTCAAGTCATTTCCCCCTACCCCTGTGTTTTCCATGGAAGAGCTGGTGCATTATAATACAAGAATTATATTCCTTTATAATTATAATTAAAGGATAAGTTAGGCTTCTTCATCAATGCCCTTCTTAAATTAAACATGTTCCCTGATTGCCTCATCATGAAAAGGCAATCAACCTGAGTATAGCGTGGAAGATTTTTTAAATACCTTTGCTAAACAAATGGCAGGTTTCCTTATTCTCCAGCGTAGCCGCAGGTTGCCTTATCTATCAGATATCATCTTCTCAGTCATAAATTACTTCATTTGGATGTCCCCCTTGCCCAGAATCCCTTCTGCACAATGTGAAATTGTCCTAGGAGGAATTAATAATTCAACTTTAAATTTTGAAGCAGGCTGAAGAAGGCAAAGGATTCATGTTAATGATTCTAGCTCAGGGCCATCTTTGCTATGTTGACTGGAGTGTGGGGGAGGGGGCAGCAGGGACCTGCCTGCAGCCTCATTCAGGCAGCATGTTGAATGGTTAGAGCACCGTGAAGAGGCAGGAGAGTTAATGTGTTTTGCTCTGCTTGTATTGTTTTGATGCTGGGAGTAGCCCTTGAGTGTCCATTGGGAATGGATACTCCCTAGATCGGGGGTGGGCGACATGCAGGCCACATCTGGCCCTCGGAGGCTACCTGTGTGATCCAGCACATGTGCCCTTGCCTCCCAATCCCCCCCCCCCATCTGTACCACTGTGGCAGCCACCAGCCGATTCTGCAGGGAAGTAGAGCATGCGGAGATGGCTCTCCTCACACCCCCTGTATCCCCCCCCCATCGACCACGATCAAGATCGCTGTGTGAAGCCATTACTTCTCATGCGCTTTGGCAGCTGAAAGGTTGATTTGGGACTCCCTAACATGAATGAGCATGCTGTTTCGGTTCTGACCAAGAGCACAAGCCCTACACACGAGGCAGATCTGGATGACCTGATCATGTGCATTGCTCTTTTATCTTAGGAATGTGATGATGCTCAGATGACCTGCTGTCACTACCAGAAATCCTTGCTTTCTTGTGTTCCCTCTGAGTGAGTACATTTTTGTGCCTTGGAAGCTCATTCCTTTGGGCAGAGAGCCCAAACCCCACCAGCAGCCAGCCTGTCAAATGATCTGGCTGAACCATGATTTGGGAGGTGGTCCTTTGCCAACAATATGACAATTAATCATCACCGTTCTCCTAAATACTCAAGTTGATGTACAAGATTTAAAAATAAATAGGCATTAAAATAAGCATAGAGTTGGAATGTGTGTGAGGGGCTCACTTGTGCTATGTTTATATTTAAATTTCAACCGGGTATCGCCTCATTGTGGCAGTCCTAAGGGGAGCTAACTAGGCCGCAGCACATGATGTAAGCCAGTGTGTTGCAATGTAGAGAGTGTTGGATTTGGAACTGGGGCATCTGGGCTCAAATCCTTCCTCACCCATGAAGCTCACTAGGGGACCTTGGGCCAGTCAGTCTAACCTACCACACAGGGTTGTTGCATGGATAAAAGGAGGAGAAGAAGACTGTGTACCCTGCTCTGAGCTGCTTGGAGGAAGGATGGGATAAAACTATGAATGATAATGACATGATATAGTATGTGTGGACTGGCAACTACCTCAAAGGAGTGTATGAAGCAGGATGGGTGTCATCCGTGTCTAGCACAAGCTATACCTGTGCAATACCTATGATGCTCTATTGGGACTATCGTACAATGTAGGGCTTGGCATTCTTTGATTTGAGTCTAAAAGGAACATATGACTGCATGGGAATTTATCTAAGTGCCAGGCAGGGTCAGTGCATTGTGGACGCAGCTGGTGTCAGCAGGATATTTCCTTTAGCAGCGGTGGGGAAGCTGTGTTCCTCCAGATGTTGGAGCCAGCTTCTTCTCTTTTCATCCCAATCCCCGTGCTCCCACAGGGAGTGGGATTTTGGCAAATAACTGGCTGGGCCGAACGGTTTAAAGTTCCATACCCATTTGCAGTGGTCCTGCTATGGGTTTCTGCCTGCCCCCACACTTACTTTAGAGAAAGTAAGAAAGAGAGGGTTAGCAGCACAGTTAACCTTGAATGTATAATTTTTACCCTAACCTTTTGTACACAGTTCTGGTTGGGGGATCCCAAGGTTCTAGTAAGACACGAAGTAGATCCCGCAAGCCTGAAGTCTGCCTCCACCCCCTCCACACACACACTCCAGCCTAAACCAACGGCCTCTCCACCCACCTCTCAGTGATCTTTAGTGAAATATGAGGGGGTCAAAGAGTGGAAACAGCATGGCTACAACAACAGTATCAGAAGTCCAACTGACCAATTTTGAAAGCACCTCTTCCTACGTAAGGATGTGTGTCCAGTACTCTCCTCCTCCAAATTTCTCCCTGGAGTTTGGAGAACTGAATTACCTGGTCTTGTTTCCAAAGTGGCATCAATGCATTAGGACTTCGCCATTGTTCAGTTTTTTTTAAGGTTTGAATTTTTTTCACAGGTGGCTGTGCATGTTCAGTTCAGTTTCAGTTCACTTTCAGTCCATTAGTTTCTGTCCCCTCTTCTGCATTACCAGTGCAACTTGTGTACATTGATAAAATTCTGAGGGGGCGGGGGGGAGGAAAGAAAGAAAGAAAGAAAGAAAGATATGGATGCAATTCTTTATATGGTTGTACCCAAATTCTTTTGGTGCGATGTTTGACCAATGCACAGGATAGTATCTGCACATCAGTAAAATACCACATAAAAGCAATCTTGATGTCATCTTACATTGCTGATGTAAGCTGACACCTTACAATCTTGATGTTACATTGCATGATTGATCTGACATGACATCAATCTTGACCTCATCAAGAAGATGGCTCTTTTGCAGTGTTTTATCAGTATGAGTGTGAGCACAGGACACACGGGTGAGGGGTGGGGAGGTGCAAACGAACGGAAGGGACCCAAAGCAGTAGCAAACTGTGCAGAATTCAATTCTGGAATCAATTTTAGAAATTATCGTGGTTAAACTAGAATTCAGGAGGAGTGGAACACTGAGCAGAACAAACCAGGGGAACAATACAAGGATTGAACCAGGGAAATCTGCTTATCCCTATTTGTGGAGAACAAGAGCCTTTGGAGGTTCCTACACACACACACGCACACGCCTCCTCATGTGTAAACCAAGTAAGGCCAGTTGGGGGGCTGGGAGGAGGCGAAATGTACATAAAGTATCGGGTGGGGCATGGCGCCTGAAAGTCCTGGAGACCCGGCTTTCAAGTGCAAATGCCATGAGTCATGAGTTCCCCTCCCTGCCTGGCCAGGTGAAGTGCATCATGATTGGCTGGAGGCAGCGGAGCTACAGGAAGGGGGGGGGAAGGTATATTCCCAAAGTGTAGCCTTTGTGTCTTTGTCTTTGGGTCATTGCATGGTTGCTGTTGGAGCAATGGCGGCAAGCCACGCAGAGGCCCAAGCCTTCGGGTGGCCTCAGGATCCGACCCCAGGTAGCTCCTGGTGAAATTAGCTGAATGAGGGCTTTGGTAAAGGCAGGCCTTGTGGAGGGCTACCCATCTCAGACCTTCGGGTAGGTGTGTAGTCTTCCCGGGCAGCAAGGCTGTGCTGGACCCAACCCTGGAAGAGAACTGACCCCCCAGGTAACTAGTTGTGTGCCTGGGAGATATAAGGAATCAGTAGGTTTTGGTATTTTTGCAGCTCTATTACTTTGTACCAAAGTGTCTCTCTCATTTTTTTGTCCTTCCCTCATTTCCCTATTCTTGTTGTAAAATGCTACCTGAATAAACCTTCTTTTGGTTTTTTTACCCCACATGGTGTTTGTGGATTGCTCTGTGGTTCCAGCAACTAAATCCAGGTTACAGTCATAAAGGCAAGTCCCTGAACAGAGATTCAAGTAGCATTGCAGACAGCTGAGGCTGGCAGTCTGGTACCTTGAGATCTCTGGGGGTCTTGGGTCCTTTGGGTAGGAAAGGGTGGGGGTGTGGTGGGTCAGCCAGCCCCCCCTTCCTCCACACTATTGCTTTATGCTCAGGGCTGCTTCAAACAAGACAAATATCCTAGACCAGGGGTGAGCACTACTGGGTGGTCCAGAGCCATATTTGCCCCCAGACCCCACCCCACGCCACTGACCACAGCACAGCCTCCTGAAAACTTAATTATTATTGGCATATGGAACACTATGGAGCACCGAAAGGTCAAATCTAGCTTGTCTACTCTGCAAGCTAAATTTTATCCTTTTAGGGTCCAACAAGCTTTTAGGCACTCCGTAGTGTAAGATGCCTTTTTGTGGGGTGAGGGTTGAAATATATTTTTACTTTTTTATGTGGGGGGTGGCGTGGCAGCACTGGGGGGCGTTGGGAGCTGCATGTGACCCCATGGACCACATGTAGTCTACCCCTGTCTTAGATGGAAATAATCTTCATGTAGGAAAACATCTTTACTAGAGTGCGTTAAGTGTATTATTACACCTTTGCACTCCAAGTATGTGGATCAGGCAGCCACTGTATATTTGGATCCTGAAAAGATGCTAGCCCATGCTTTTAGAGGGAAAGGAGCTTCTAAAAGCATCTCTTAGCACCCGTGTGTGTGTGTGTGTGTGTGTGTCTGTGTGTGTGTGTCTGTGTGTGTGTGTGAAACCTGTGGCCCTCCAGATGTTGTTGGACTCCAAATCTCATCCTTGGCTATTGGCCATGCTGGCTGGGCCTAATGGGAGGTCCACATGTTACCCCCCTCCTCCTGTGCATCCAATAACTTATTAGGGCTACAATCCTGTACACACTGACCTGGGAGAAAGTCCAAGTGCATGCCTGCTTCTGAGTGGACACACATAGAATGGCACTATAGAAAGCATGTCATGATTTTCTGCTCTCCCACACACACTGCATTAGCAGCAGTGCCCTCTTGGAGCAAAGCAAGACTGCTTTCGAGAAGGCAACAGGAAGAACACGGCTGATGACACCAGCGCTGCAGTGTACACAGAGAAACGATTTATGACCATTAATTCTGCTTTGCTAGAGAGAACGTGTGTGCTGTTTGTGAGGAGATTCATAGGGTTCATATTGAGTGGCATTCATTGACTCATATAGGCCAAGCTATTTACAGGGTTTCATTGTAAAACGGATGGTGTAAATAAATGTCCCTGCTGTCTCCTATCACTCTGCACCCACACACGCTGTAGGATGACTCACCAGTTCAAGATGGCTGTCCGTAGCAGCCGTCACATTTAATCAGTAAGGATATTTTAGGATTTGGACATTGATAAATGTGTAGGGTGTAATTCTCATGGCTGTAGCTGGTAAGTGATGAAGGCTGGGATAAGTTGTGCATCAAACATTCTCTAAATACATCATAGTGGCTACCACAGATGTGGCAGTTTTATCCCAGATAAAACTGGATCATGAGTCATCCAGAATATAATGAAGGCCACAGCTAAGTTATTCTCCAAGCTCATGTACCTTGTCCTACCCAGATTTCACCACCCTTACCCTTCCCCTGCTCACACTGGGCTTGGAACGCTCCAAGGCCGAGGTGGAAAGTCTGCTCTTATTGGCTGGTATTACTGTACCCTCCCTGGAGAGGGTAGGAAGGGCTTCCAAGTTTCCCATGTGACATTTGCACCCTGATATCAGAGGGAATATCAATGGCTATGGCTGTAGTTCAAGGTGAGTTGAAACATGTGGACATCTGAGTGTGGATTCTTGGGGGATTTGTTGGTAGCCATTATGTTGAAGACGCCATGATTTGAGCTCCCATTTGATGCTTCAATAGCTGGAGTTGTAGGCCAAAAACATCTGGGGACCCAAGGTTGGAGAACACTGGTCTAGAGAAATCTATTTTAGGAGGCAGTCAAGACACTTATTAACTTCCTAATAGTGTGTCCAGTGGGCCTTACTCACCTATGAGGAAGGACTGCAGACGTCCTTGGAGCTCTGCGCGCATTACCCTGGTCTGCCACTGATTGTGTAATCAAGAGAGAGCTGCAGACAATCACAGCTGCTCCCTGACAAGCATATCTATCTTTAGGATGTGCACATGTTTGCAAACAAATGCTGGTGAGTGGTGACCTGAACATCTTATGTTTTCAGGTGCACATTTAGAACTTCTTAGGTGTATACCTAAACCTGTAATGTGTGAAGTGGCCCTGAGGTCATCCTGTCCTCAGGTGCGCTGTTCTGTCATTTACAGCAAAAGATGTCATAGGAATGCACCTGACCTTTCAACACAAACACTCTAAAAGCAGAACAGGGGAGTGCAGGGAGTTTTCACTGATTAGGTGAAAGATTGTCTGTGGTGGGAAACAAAGAACCAAAGGTTGCATTGCCTTGAAATGGCATTTCCTTCTAAAAGGTATTTTTCAGTTCTGAGTGTGAATGGGAGGGAGAAAGAAAAAGCCCCAGGCCAGCGTGGCCGCCTGAGAATGTATTTTCTGAGTCTGCTCCAGCAAGGGGGACGGAGAGCTTGGAATGGATTCCCCTTAGATGGAAGATGTGAGGAGAGAAAGCAAAGAGACGATGCACTAAAAGTTCAATCCTGTAGCGCAGGGGTGGGCAACTTGTGACCCTCCAGATGTTTTGGCTGACAACTCCCATCAGTCCTAGCCAGAACGGCCAATGGTGAGGGTTTCTGGGAGTTGTAGGTGAAAATATCTGGAGAACCACAAGTTACCCACCACTGCTGCTTTCACTAGAAGCACCCCCTCCCCCCGAGTCAATGAGACTCACTCTCAAGTGCATAGGATTGCAGCTTTGATTTGGTGAGTTTGGCTATCTCTGCAAACACCGTTTACAGCTCACTCCTAGATATATCTGCTCAGAAGTAAGCCCCATTGCATTCGATGCTAGGGATGTGTTCTCAGAAGGAAGTCCCAATGAGTTCAATGGGGCTTTCTCACAGATAAGTAGGTATTATAGAACTGCAGCCTTAATCTTTTTCCCAGACAGAAACACACATTCTTCTTTCAGTGTTTGTGCCCAGCTGATGTATAGAAGTCTGATGGTAACTTCCTACTAACCCATAGCTTTATCCAGATGCTGGAAGCTACCGGCTAATCATATGTCCAGAGAGTAGCTTTGTTATTGCAGCAAAACCTTGTGGCACCTTAAAGATGAACAAATTTATTCTGGCATAAGATTTCATGAGCTATAGCCCCCTTCATCAGATGCATGTTCCATAATACCCCAAGCATCTGATGAAGTGGGCTATAGTCCACAAAGGCTCACCATATGTTCTTTTGTAAGGAGTTTAGGTGCCTCTCTTCTTAGGGTTTCACTCATATATGAACAAAGTGAAACAGTGTTAGGTACTTCTGTAGGGATGGTTAGTTATTATATTAGTTCTCGTTAATAGGGTTGGCTTTATGTCTGTATCGTTCACATGTGTTAAGTGCATAAAGTGCTGATTTAATTATATTTTTAGATTTTTAACTTTTGTATATTTCTGTGTTTTAATTGTACAAGTTTTAATGTTGTAAAGCCACCTTGAGTCCCAGTACTGGGGAAAAGGCGGGATATAAATAAATATGATGATGATGATGATGATGATGATGATGATGATGATGATGATGATGATGATGATGTCATCTTTCTCTTTGGATGATCATGTTGACTGAAGTCATCTGGGGAGACCCCAGAGTCCTCCTTGGCTCTTTCTACACACCGACTGGGTTCACATGACACGATAAGCAACGCTTGTCTGTTATCGTTGTTTGCTTGTCCTGTCGTCCAAACCCAATCATGGTGAGTCACAATGGTTTGTTTTGTCCATGGAAACCATGATAAGAAACAATGGTTTGTTGTTACAACAATTGTTTGTTGCGTCGTCTGAACCAGGGAGAGCTGTTTTATCATTGGTGGTTCAAGAATCCTACAGAGTCACATGACAAGAGCAGCAAAACAATCAGCTGCTCCAGTCATCCGATTTCTATTTCCAATGTCTGCCTAGCAACACACATGTTGCTGCTTGCTTCGCTTTTAATTGTAGGATGCTTTTTACTCTTACAATCAGAATACTAACTAGGGATGTATCCGCGAATATCCACAAGTCTCGGGGGGGCTGAAGTGAGGCCGAAATCGGCCCCGCTCACCCCCCCGAGACTCGCGTGTCTTATCTGGCCGCCTGCTTGTCCCACCGCTCCACGCTGCGCCGGCAGCGTGGGGTCCTGTCGCGTCATTTCCGGCTGCCAGGAAGTGATGCGACAGGACCCTGCGCCACGTTTTTGGTGTAAAAATCAGGGCAACATAGCTTGAAACGGCCGTGATTTGCTATTTGCGGCCGTTTCAAGCTATGTTGCCCTGGTTTTTATGCCAAAAACGCGGCGCAGGGTCCCGTCGTGTCACTTCCGGGTAGGGATGTGGCCGAGAATCTTGGCGGACACAAGCGAGGCCCGAACTGGGCCTGCTTGTGTCTGCGCAGGCTCTCAGCCACCCATGCGGGCTTACCTAAAGGCTCTCCACAGAGCGGAGAGCCTGTGTCCCCTGTCCGCTGGTCTGCGGTGGCGGCGGAGCGCAGGACCAGGTAGGTGGCAGGGGGGGTCCTGGCGGCAGCGGTGGGGGGTGGGGGATCCACCGGCAGCGTTGGCGGTGGGGGGGCCGTGCACGGGGGGGTTTCTCCGGCGGCGGCGCGAGCGGCGCGGAGAACGCTCTGCGCCGCTCTGAAGAGCGAGATCGGGCTGCCACTGCTCGTGGAGGGTCGAGCCTGGAGCGAGCCTCCAGCCGACTCAAGGCTCAGCCACATCCCTACTTCTGGGGCAGCCAGAAATGACGCGACGGGACCCCGCGCTGCTGGTGTGGCGGGTCGAGCGGCGCCATGATTTGGGCCTTCGGGGGGGCCTGCTCGCTGAGGAAAGGTGAGGCGAGGCGAGTACCCCCCCCCAAGGTAGGAGGTACGCCTCTACCAAAAACTGTATTTTTCCTTCAAAATAAAGTATGCTTTTAATAGAAAAAGAGTAGATTACAATTGGAGAACTTTATAAGTATGTGGTGGTGGGAGGAGGGGAGGGGGTAGTTGCGTAGTAAGCAGAGGGCTGGAAAAATGAAGTCAAGGCTAAACTCTGGCTGCAGGAGCAAGAAAAGCTTTTGGGGTAGGGAAGGTGTGGAAAAGATCTAGTTCAGACTTGTAACCCAGGTGGGAGGCAGGATAGATGGGAGAACTGCTAGAGATAGAAAGCTCTCTGCCATGTGTGGATGTGAGGGGGGGAAGAAGTAAAAGAGGTGCAGTGCTAAGCAGAGCCAGGCACGGAGGGGGGAAGAGGTTGAAATAACCTTCCCCTGTCTCCTAGCCAAGATGTGAGTGAAGGTGGGAAGGAGATGGGAGAGCGAGAGTGGCTTTGGTGCCAGCCAGGCGGCGCAGAGAACAGAGGGAGGTGGGCAAGGAGCAAAAGCCACTGCTTGGACAAGGGGCGCCAGGCAGTGTGGCGGAGGGCATATAACATGTTCATAGTCATCACCTGTATGGTAGACCAGGTGGGAACAAGGGCGGGAGGGAGAAGGGGGAGCGTAAAAGGTGTTTGTGTTGGGCGGCGAGGTTGGGAGTGGTGGCTGGGTTAGGAGAAAGTCAAGCCGCAGTTCATACTAGAGGAGCCAGGAACGGGGTGTGGGTTGGGTGGGTGGGAGATGCTTCTCTGCAGTGATGGAAACAGCCAGGCGAAAGCAGGAAAAGTGACAGGCGGAGAAGCGTGGGGCAACATATGCAGGAATCATCCCCCCCCCCCAATGGGCACAGACAACAAAAGGGATATTGATCAGCTACAGGGAGGTAGAGAAAGGGTTAAAGATTCCTGCAGGAGGAGGGAGAGGGGAGCACTCAGTGGACCAATCACAAACAGGCTGCCGACATAGAGAGGGAGTGATGGCCCCTGGGATGCATGCCTGGAGGGGGAGGTAGGACTGGATGGGAACAAAACCATAATAAAGACCAGAAACTATGATCGTCTGTCAGAACCATCATTGTAACTTACCACCAATCATGGTAACTTACCACAATAGCTTGTTGCATCATGCGAACCCGCCCAGTAAGTAGCCATACTCACTGTGGTAGACAGAGCTACCAACGTGGAGTGGAAGTATGGGCCCCATCTCCTCATAGTTGCAGACATGCACCAACAGTCCTGCAGTTATTGTATAATTCCTCTTTGAAGACCCACCCACACTCCTGTTTCTTCATCATTCTTCCAACAAAGTACAAACTCCCCTCTCAATGTCAACAGAATGGGACATTAAATAGGCACCCTTTGGGGGCCTTTAGGCACATTGGGCAATTTGAGAAACTGAGCCACAACACACAAAATAACTTTGAGCCCACAGTTTTCATTGCCAACAGAAACCTATTTCACAGATGGCAATCCCACTCTGCCAGCAAACACATTCCCCCGTTGCTTTTCCTCTCTCACTTTGGATTACCATACCACCCATACATTCTGTCTCACCCTGGCTCATCACATATAGATCCTCTCTCTCTCTCTCTCTCTCTCTCAATCTCTCTCTCTCTCTCCCACACACACACACCTCCAGATACCTCAGCAGGAACCAAGAAAGGTGTCTGCAGGTGCACTGATGCCCATGGGCACCATGTTGCCTACCCCTGAAATAGTTCCCCAACCTGGGTCCATCCAGACATTTTAGACTACAACTCCTATAATCCCTGACCACTGGCTATGCTGGCTGGGGCTGATGGGAGTTTAGTCCACAACATCTGGGATCCAGGTTTGGAACAACTGATCTAAGATGTTGACCCAAGGTTGATTCATTGAGGGCCATTGTCTTGTTTCAAAGAGTGGCCAGTCAGGGGCTTCCAAGAAGCCCATAAGCAGGGCGAGGGATGGGTGAGGTATTAGTTGTATTAAGGTTTATTTTTAACAGATCTACCAGTTCACACCTCCTGAGCCTATAAGCTAGCTGAGACAGACATCCACATTTTTATGAGCTTTGTGATGAAGCTCATCTCAGAAAAATATACACAAAATGCACATATTGGGGAAGGTGTGCACAACATGCTTGACCATAAAAAAACCCAACTATCTTGGCTAGAACCAGATTGGCAGATCTGTCCATCCCCAAGCAGGGCATAAACCCAAGCAGGGGTTACCAATGCTTGCCCCTCAACAGCTGGGATTCAGAGAGGCAGTGCCGGCTCCAGGTTTTTGAGGGCTCTTGGGCATGACACCCTCCATGGGCCCTCTCCGTCAGTGAGTCTACCTTCTCACCACCATTGTTGCCAGCTGTGATTGTTCCTCCTCCTCTTTCCCATCATTGACACTACTTGCTTGCTTGATAAGTAGAGAGCCAGTGGCATCTGCTATGCCTCCATCTCACCACCACCGCTGTCTGGGCCAGAGCAAGAGGCAGGTGAACAAATGGACTGGAATGGGGAAGAGGAGGAGCAAGTCCAGGAGGTTCTTGTCAGTGGGCCCCTACTTGGGTTTGGGCCCTCAGCAGGTACCCAACCATGCCTACCCTTGATGTCAGCCTTGTTAAGAGCAATATTGCCTCTGAACATGGAAGTTCTGTTTGGCTGTCAGGGCTACTTGATGTTGATAGACCTCTCCTCCATTAATTTGGCTAATCCCCTTATTAGAACACCTAAAACAGGGATAGACAATCTGATCATGGCAGAGCGGGGACTAGAACCTGGATCTCCCGAGTCCCAGTCCAACACTCTCACCACTACGCCACACTGGCTCTCAAAAAATTGGAGAACACCAGCTTGCCTACCCCAGACTTACAGATATGAAGTAAATGAATTTCAAGTGAATCCTGTAACCAATTGACAGGCAGATCCCAGCTACTCCTGCGGGAGAAGATAGAATTGTCAGAGAGGTTCAAGCTAATTTGTGTCAGTTTCCTGTTGCTTGGAGTGACACTCACACTGACTTGCACTGCTATCAAGAATAGCCTGGACATCTGAATTCCCAAGGTTCTGGAGCACTGTGAGTATATACCATGCAAACAGTGTCTATTTGTTATTGATACAGAAGTAGTTTCTATGACATTTTAGAACACTAATATTTATGCTGGGTTACGGTAATAATAATCAGCACGCATAGATCTTTTTAAAATATTTAAAATATTAAAAACACTTCACATACACGATCACCTTGTAATCATTATAGCAACCCCATCATGTGGCTCAGTGTTGTTATCCCCAATAATGCAGGTGGGGTGACTGAAGCTGAGAGGTGCATAGCTTACCTAAGACCATCTAGTGAGTTCAGGGCAGGGGACACACAACACACAACAAACACACAGATTAATCAACGCGGCCTGCGTTTTGGACTCTCTTTGGCGGCGAGGCTGTGAAGGCTGTCATGCTGAGCACCTGCAGTTCCAAACTAACCACTACACCACCGTTCCTGAGTCCATGTTGCCTGGTGAGAGAGGGCACTGAGAGAGACATGATTGTTCAAGAGCCTGGGCAAGTCGCTGATTTCATTCATCCCCCAGGCTAGTGACAGGCAGGCCTCTCACCAACATTTTAACCCCCCAGCAGCATTTTATGGATGTGAACCAGATCCATTCATCTCTTTGCACGCACCTTCTTAACTAGACAACCTCTTGTGGAGGTTAGTCCAAAATCTGAACCCTGGCCATGTGATACGTTCACTGGCGAAAGCGGGAAGGCCCGTCTAACACATATAGCTCTTGAAATAACAGCACAAAGCACAAAGAAGATATTTAATTTTTACCTGCCTGGTCATACAGTAGGTCTCCCACAATTTCCCATAACCAGACTGTCTAGTAGGGTCAGAATCTATAAGCAGAGGCCTTTTGGGAGGGATTATGGGAGAGAAAATACATGTATGGGGAACAGGAAGCATTTATGACCTTGCCCCCTTGCCCCATGCGGTAGCCTCCCCATTCTCGGCTGGCTAAATATGCCTCTTATTCAACAGCTGCTGGGTTTGGAATGAAGCTGCATTACCGCCTCTTATCGGCTGCCTCTCATTGCTCTGCAACTGCCTGGTTGCCTTGGTAACGCCAGTCACTAAGCCATATGATTGCCAAGGCTGATCTTGCATATATATATATATATATATATATATATATATATGCAGTAGGCCTTTTCCTTTGGAGTTTGGAATGACAAGGACTAAGCTGTTACTGCTCATACATTTCTATTCTCCACAGGCCCACGAGATCCGTATCTGGCAGCCAGGTCCAGACTGTGGAAATAAATACTGGTTTAGAGGTGCATTTCTAAGGAATAGCGGAGGATGGTTCTTCTGCAGGCCTGGTGTCAGCACCCAGCACACTGGGGCATTTACAGAGGACAGTCCTCTATTTTGAAGGCATCCTCCTCCAGCTGAAGTCTGGTTTAAAGGTAATAAACCACGAGAAGGAAGAACTGGACCTTGAAGTTGCCCATCAACAGCGCCTGGGCAGCGGACTGAGCAGGCAGGCATGCAGCTCTCCTGGTCACAGCCTTCCACACTATGGTGTGAAGTATTGTATTTCTATTTCAATTATAATAATCATTTCTAAAGGTGCAGCTATACATATAAATTAGCATACGCAAAATTTATGCAGACCACCACCCTCTTTTGCCCTCTTTTCTGCTGATGTGTAACTGGCCACCCTGCCACCAGGGCTAACACATTGTCTGGGGCACCCCAAGTGCCCACTACCACTTATACCTTCTTCTGCGGCGTAGGGATGTTGGAGAAATCCACAATTTCTAAGAATCCAACCCACAGATTCTGCAGTGGACCGGCTTTTCCCAAGTCACATGGATTCTGTGGACTTGCGGACCATTTAAAAAACAACAACACCGCAAAATATAATTTTATGCAAATTTAGTCATAGAAAAATATGTAAAATAAAAAGACAACAACCAAAAATGTGCATTTCCCCCATTGGCTAAGGCGGGAGAATATGCAGTTTGGGGGGAATTTGATATTTTGGGGGGATTTGCACATTTTCAGGATTGCGACTTTGCACAACTCTGATATTTGCGCAAATGTATACAAATGCATTCTTGCAAAATTTGATTCCGTCCATGAGTGGACAACAGAATGAAAGGTGCCTGACAATCCATGAAACACAGGTGGGACAGATTTTACAGCATCCATACGTCCCTACCCACTACTATTTTTGGCTTCCCCTGTGGCAGCACTGGTGCGGTTGCTGGCCTTGCCCTCATGCGTGCACGCAGGCTTCCCTGGCAGCAGGGCCAGAATGAGCTGTGAGCTGAGCGAGCAGCTGTCCAAATCTAGTTGGCACCCGTCAGCTGCTATGTTTTACCTCCCACAATGCTGTGGGAGATAAAATGTGGCAACTGCCTGCCAGGTGCTGACTGGAGCTATGTAGCTGATTGGCTCCCGGGCCATAATAGTGTCACCATTGTAAGCCAGCTCGCTCATGGGCATGACGGTAAGTGGAGGCTGGCGGTGCCACTGTTAGGGCACATGACAGTGGGCACAGGTAGGGTGGCCACTTATGAATTGCCCCCAAAGAGGAGATGCATCACGAGAGAAGAGGACAAAAGAAGGCACCAATTTGCATATTATTTGCATATGCCAATTCATATGTATAGATGTAAACTTAGAAATTATTATTAAATTTCAGGAAGAAATACAGTCCATCTCACCATGGTGGGGGAGACTGTGACCAGGTGACCTGTGCACCTTGTTTAGTCCGCTGTCCAGGCTCTGTTGACGGGCAGCTTCAAGGCCCAGCTCTTCCTTCTGATGGTTCTTTATCTTTATACCAGACTTGGGCTGGGCAGCTCTTCGAATAGAGGACTGTCCTCTGTAAAAGAGGACACATGGCCAGCCTAACTTAGGGAGGTCTTGGTGTTGGGAGAGTCCACTGAGGGCAGCCTGTGAGAAGATTCCAGAGCCGGACCTGTTCTTTCAGGTTTGATATAGAAGGAATGGAGCGAGTGCCTCTAGGCCAACCCTCCTGCTCTGAAATAGTACGCCCTGTAAACAAAACACCAGATTCCTGCATAGCATGATCTTGAAAAATCTTCAAGCAAGAGGGTTCCACATCTCCTCTGGGAAGCTGTTACATGTTAGGAAGTGCTTTCTAAAATTGAACTCAAAATCCACCTCCTTCTTCATAATTGGCTCTTTATAAATGGCTCTTTTATAGTATATTTAGTGGATAGGGTGAGCCATTGTTCTAATTCTTCCTCATGAGATCCCTTGTAATATTAAGAGCCAGCATCTCCCACAGTCAGATGCGTTGGATTGGGGATGATGGGAGTCGCATGTCCCTTCTCCTTCCTGTCTCTATGCTTCTCCATTCCATTCGAAATGAAACGTTTCCCTCTTCCCCTTGCCCAGAATGTGTACAGTTTGCCATGAGAATGGGAGCTTTCACACTTCCCCGAGAACGTGGATGAGAAAAGTCCAAAGGTTTGTTTTGGGCAGCGGGGAGAGAATCATGGGAACAAGGATATGGAAGATGCTTGTGCCTCCTGTTCCCACCACATCTGCATCACAGATGGAGCTTGTGTGTGTGTGTGAGGGAGAGAGAGTATTGGCACCACTGCAGCTGAGTTGCCCATAGCATTTGATGCCTTGCTGTTGCCTGCCGCTGCTGCCCTATAACTAGAATTCCTCTTGCCAGCTCTCTCCCTCCACCTCCTCCTCCTCCTCCTCCTCCTCTTGAGTGCTGTAGAAGAACAGGCCGTGTGATTTTGGGGCCTCAAGCCATTCTCATGCCTGTGCTGACATGACTCTCTCATATGCTTAGGAAGATAGTCACAGAGAAAGAAAAGTATGGCTACTGTCACTCAGAATGTTAGATGCAGGAAGGCTCCTATCTTGTAATGCACACATATCTCATTTCATCCACCGCGGCCTCTGAGAATGACTCTCCCACGGGGAATGCTCCGAAGTATAAATGTAAAACATGTCACAAATGAAAAAGTTTCCCTTGCTACCGCTGAGAGAGGCAATGCGTTCTCCAGAGTGAGCTGCTCCTTCTATCTCACCGTATCCATGTCCATCTTGGATGTGGCACTATTTATCTATTTATTCACTTGCAGCATTTTTACCCCACTCTTCAGCAAAAAAAAAAAAAAAAAAAAAGGCTCCCAGAGCAGGTTACAAAGATTAATAAGGGCACAATCCTATGCGTGTTTAGACAGAAAAAAGGCCTGCAACTCCCAGCATGCCCCAGCCAGCATGGCTGGCTGGGGCATGCTGGGAGCTGTAGGCCTTTTTTCTGTCTAAACACGTATAGGACTGCACCCTAAGAGGACAATAATTTGCAATTAGTATTGCACATGTTGCTTGTAGACAGGCCCAGGGCCATCACATAGCACCCTTGGGCAGGTGCTTGGATCTCAATGCCCCATCAGGGAACATCAACACTAGGGTTAGATGAATCTGTCAGGTTTGTTTCTCCTGCATGCCATTAAAAAAACAAAAAAACAACTTACCGTAAGTTCTTTCCATCTCAAAAATTTGCAGGTTTTGGTAAATTCTTATCAAAAACTAATTGAGATGAAATTCTCATCCATCCGCACCAACCAAATTTGACAGGTACATGGAGAGGACCACGTTGTACCTGCCTGCCATGTAGCTGCTAAAGATGAGGAGCCTGTCGGGGGCGGGGAAGAGGTGACACCACAAACATGGCTGAATACACAGCCACAAATTTGACACCACAAACATGGCTGAATACACAGGGATTCAAATGCAGCTTTTTAAGAGCCAAGCACTCAATGGCCTGGGCCTGGACTATGAATATGTCCATTTCAGTTTCTCCCACATTCAATTAAAAAAAACAAAAACAAAAAACCACCATCAGGTTCTTGCTATCCTGAATATGATGAACTTTGCAAATGTGGGTAATTTTTTTTTATTAAAAACAAACTGAAAGGAAATCCTCACCCATCCCTAAGTCCAACACTAATGTCTACCCTGGGTCTGTGAGCTGCCATTTTAAATTTCCCAATCTCCCCCCCCCCCATTTATTTTATTTTTTAAATAATGTAGGTTGATTTTTGGAATCCTCCCAAGGTGGCTTACAACAAATATGAACTACAACACTAAAATTTCAATAATACAACACAGTTTAAAACCACAAATTACAAATTTCAACAATTTCAAAAACAGCTAACAACTGCGCCGACAGTTAATAATCCATTTAAAACATAACAGCAATCTAAAGCCAAGGGGCCAGAAGCATAAATCAGGAAGATAATCTCAATTAAAAGCCATTTGAAACAGATATGTCTTGAAAGCTCTTGAAGGCCAGAGCAGGTGGGCCAATGACGTATCCCCCAGGAGGGAGTTCCACAGATTAGGGGCCACCACTGGGAAAGCGCTGTGCCTACTGCCCACCATTCTCAGGGATCTGGGCCAGCGAGCAGGGTCTTTGATGCTGATCTTAGAGCTCGGGAAGATTCATATGGATATATAGGCGGTTTACCATTTTCAATTTCTCACAATGCCCAGAGCAATGGTATGTGAAAAGCATTGTGGGAAATCTACAATGGCTGCTCACAGCCACCCACTTTTGCCACCAGATAAGCCTGTGGCTGTCTCCCCCCATGTGGTAGGGAGCCCACTAGAGGGCATTGTGCTGAGGGGCTTTCTTGTATACCGAGAAGTTCCTCATGAGTGCATTCTTGCAGCGATGCCATGTAAGCGGGAAGCAACCCAGGCAGTGGAGGCTGGCGGCTCCAAGGTCAGTGGGGCAGTGTATCCACTCTGGGCCTTAGTCTGAACTTTTAAGGAGCTATCCATGGTGCTGAACCCTAGCCCCCCCCCAAATAGGATCAGCACCACGGATGGCTCCTGTAACGTCCAGACTGAAACCTGGAGTGGATACACCACCCCACTGACCTTGGGGCCACCAGCCACTGCTGAGCCCTATGTGTGTGTGTGTGTGTGTGTGTGTGTGTGTGCGTGGCCTGGATGAGGGTGTCTTTTTGATTCAGGTGCACCGATGTGCAACCACTTTCTACTGGGCTCAACTGAAATGACTGCACTTGGTCCAGTAGTGTGCTTCATGCCCTTTGTGGTTGCACGACAATGCTTAGGAAAGCTAACTTGGTGCAAGGGTACAGCTGCCAGCTCCAAGCCTCATCAAATAGGATGCAGCAAGTGATTATGCTCAGTGCTGCTTTTTGTACTTGAGTCCTGATAGCCATGTAGAATAGCAATGGGAAACATCCGGCCCATGGGCTGAATCTGGTCCATGGAGGTTCCCCATCTGGCTCAGAGGGGGCTGGGAGAGGAGTTAACCTCCTCCCACCAGGAACCAGTTCCCCACCTCTGGTGTAGAAAGTACACCAGTGTATCACGCGCACATTGATCATGCTTTCCTTTCTTTGGCAGCGATGAGTCAATACTTTTCCATGCTTCCATCTTGTTGGCTGGCGGCTGCACATTCTGTTGTGTGACTATCACACTTGGGGTGTTTCCAGCATAGCAAGTTCTCTTATGTCTTGGTTATGGTCTTGCTCTTCTCTTTACAGCATTTAGATTGCGACTTAAGAAGAGATTTTCCAGCTAACATAGAAGACTGAAATTCACCCCCTGCCCTGCTGCCTATCTCAGATTTTGTGTCCTGTAGAATCGTTTTCCTGTTTTCCCAAAAAGCTCCTGTGGTGGCTCAACTTAAAATCATAAGAAGATTATTTTGTTTCCATAATATGCTTATCACATGCACACAATCCACTGGTAACAGAATCACTTCAGCTGCTCTAAGAGGCCTTGGTGCGGATTCAATAGTTGATCTGTCTGATCCCTGACCGCTGTTTGTTGTCAGCCCCATCAAGTTATACAGTGGCTGACCCGGTCAAATCAATGGGACTTTCCCGAGCGGCTCTTACTCATGGGCAAAATACCTCAAAGCTGTTTAGCATTTTAGTAACATCCTCTCAGCACCTGCAGAACTAAAGCTTTGTAGGTATGGGTGACAACATATTGTGAGCGTCCACATGAAGGTTTCTTTCTTTCTTTCATTCTTTCTTTCTTTCTTTCATAGATCATAGAGTTGGAAGGAGCCTACAAGGCTATCGAGTCCAACCCTTTCTTTCTTTCTTTCTTTCTTTATTATATTTATACCCCGCCTTTTTTCCTGCAAGGAACCCAAGGCGGCTTACATGATCCTCCTCCTCTCCATTTTATCCTCACAACAACCCTGCAAGGTAGGTCAGCCCCAAAGGTCTGTCTTGGCTGGATCGGGATAATTCTGTTCCCAAGCATCTGAGGCCTCACTTTCCCTGGGGTGGTCAGCCTATGTTGTATATCTCCCATTGGGGAGAGGCCGTAGCTCAGTGGCAGAGCACCAGCTTTGCATGCAGAAGGTCCCAGGTTCAATCCCTGCCATCTCCAGGTAGGGCTGGAAATATTCCTGCCTGAAACCCTGGAGAGCCGCTGTCTTTGAATCTCTCCCCCACCCCCGCCGTCCCCCTTTCCTTTATATGGAGGAGGATTCAGTCGCATGAGTTGTCTATTTGCAGCCTGCACATTCTAGACCGCAGGCACAAGCTGAACACCTCAGTGAAAGCTAGGCCTGATCTATTATTTATTTATTTACTTACTTATTTAGGCAGCACTAGCTGTGCACATTGTGCTTTAGAAAGAACAGATATCTTTGTTGTGTGAGTAATGCCATTCCATAGTTTAGTGCTCGGGCTGCAGAGAAGCAGTGATTTGACCCAAACTGCAAGAAATGGATCCAATAATTAGAGCGGAAACGGTTTCATGAAATTGCCCCTCCCTGCACTTTGTCCCCAACTGTTTTTACTGATTGTTTTACTGAATTGTTTTACTGATCCATCGACATGTTTACTTGGGAGTAAGTCCCATTGAACTCAGTGGGACATATATCTGATTAGACACGCACAGGATTGCACTGTGCCCAGAAGACAGCATGGGACACCTTTTAAAACTTTGGATCCTCTTTCAAATAAATCATCTTTGGGTTGTTGTTTTTTGCAAAACATTTGTATTTTAAAAAAGGAAGTAAAAGAAATCCAAATGTAAAGAAAGCATTTCCTAATAGTTCAGGGTTAAAACTAGGGTTTCATGGAACAGCACACTGTGAGTTTATATATTTAATAAGTCTGCTTTGTTCACTATCCTTTCTATAGAGGGGTATTTATTTAACTGTCCTGCATCTCCTGAATAGCATGAGCTGCCAGAGGAAAGATCCAGACTCTGTAAAAGTGTGTGATTTTTCTCTAGATATTCAACTACTGTCCACTATAATGGTGGCCCTCCCAATGACTCGGCAAGAAGGCTGCCATCTTTTATGACAGCAGCCATTTTGAATTTCCCAGAACAGGGCTTTCTGGGGAAAACATAATAGCAGCCACGCCAGTTCTCTTCCCTCCCCAAAGAATTTTACTTCACCCCCTGAAATATAGCCAAACCAAAATATCCCATTCCAAGGTGGGTGAAACAGCTGAGAAAGGGCCCTTGTCAACATGTGACAGCCACAGTTTAGTCATTAGGTGGCACTGGACTTACTTATATCTGGATGGAGTCAGGAGTTCCCTGTCTCTCTTCTTCTGCTCTTGTTGGAGAGAGACAATAAAGTTCTTGTCTAGCTTCCTAGACTGGTGTCTCCTCTAAGCCTTCCATGACATCTGTATTCATCTGTTGTGTCTCTAGTATAATGACCATTTCTATACCTTTACCCTCCAATTGTCTGTCATGCTTTTCAAGGTTCCTGGGAAAACCGCACACTCTAAATGTCCCAGTTTTCAGGAATCCTTTCTCTCTCCCACCCTGGTTCCTCCTTGTGCATTGTCCATACCTATAGCAGCCAATGCAGAAGCCCAGCATAGACATCACAAATCAAGCCCCGTGCAAGGCCTGGAGAGCAGCGTATAATGAGAAAATGTTTCTGTGTGGGCAGGAGGAGTTATTTAAAAAGAAAAGAAAAGAAAAGAAGAACTCGTTTTTGTGAAGAGTTGCTGGAGCGGGGGAAATGAGGAGTGGGTTGCTGTGTGTGGAGGGAAACAGAATGTGTATGCTCTCTGGTTGTAGTTCACTTGCAGTATTTGGAAGGCCCTGTATTTAATTCCTAAAATGAGAGGTGCTGGGGTTTTAATATGTGTGGGAGATATGCCATCACTCTGTAAACCCTGCTTCTTAAATTTTAAGTGCGTGGGGAGGGGGGAGGCTTCAGTTACTCAGTGGTGAGAGACCATATGCAGGGCTGCATATGTTCAAGGCAGTCTCCTTGTTATAAGCTCGAGTGTTATTTCTACTTAAGAATTCTGTGCCGTTGATTCACTGACTGATCTTGGGCTTTGATTTGTTGCTGTGCTTTGATGTTCCTTAGCTATAAGATGAGCCTGATATCCTTTTAAATGGCAAAAATGCAACACACTGCATACATGTATATTATATGTCTCTGAATATGCTCAGTGCTCTTGTCATCTGGAACCATCTGCTTTGGTTCCCACTGCCCTGTTCCATCAGGCCATGAGGCGTGCGGGGGAAGTGGGTAGGCCGGGCAGTGTCTCTTTTGGGGAGGTTGTTCTGCTCCCGTTGGTGGAATCATCTTCAGAGGAAGAGCTCCTGGATACTAAATGCATTGAGGAGCAGCTCATGCCAGGAGAATGGGAGGCAGAACTGGAGGAGCCTGCACCCTCTGGGGAGATGTCCATGGGCCCATCCACCTAAGAGGAGGGGAGTTTTGCCTCTGAGGTGGAGGCTGAGCGCCCGTCTAGCCCCCGTCAATGGCAGTGTCTCAAGAGGCAGGCCAGAACAATCATGGTAAGAAGAGGTGCTCAGTTGGAGAGGAGGGCTCCTCATAAGTAAAAGGCTCCTCATGAGCAGGGTCCTCCTCAAAAGGGAGGACCTCTTCCAGAAGCCTCTGGTGTTCTGCAACTGAGCCCTGGGTGGGGCTCTGAAAGCTTCAGTTTATAAGCCTCAGTTCTCAGCAGGGAAGGCTGCTGGAACAATGACTTTACACCAGCTCTGGTCCCCTTGTCTCTGACTACCTAGCCCACCCTCTATCAGAGCCCCTGTGAATAGACCCTGGATTGCCTAGTGACTTTGCCTTTGGACTCTTCTTTGCCTGGTGCTGTACTCTTTCCTTAAATCTTGCTGACCTAGAACTTGGATTGCTCTGTGACTTTGCATTTGTATCCTTATTTGGTGCTATGCTTTTGGTGTGAATGCTGTTGGCTTGACCCCTGGACTGCCTCTGACTCTACTTAAGGACCTCCTCTTCCAGCCTTGATCCTCCCCTGGTAAGCAGGAGAGAGGCCAAGTCTGGTAGGGTCAGGCAAAGGCAGGTCAAGCCAGGACAAGTTGTTTTAATCAGGGAAATCGGTAACACGGACAGCTCCCAGGGGCCTGCAGACTGGAGCTCTCCTTCCAATTGCAGCTATAGGTGGTTGTTATCTCAGTAGAGTACTGAAGCCTTATGCAGGCTGACAAAGCCTCTGCTGTAGTTGACACTACCACTCCCTGAAGGAGCCAGCTGTAGTTTTTGAACAACCCTTGCCTGATTTTGTATTGATTGGCTTTTGCAGGGTCAGGAAAATGGAGATGCTCTTGTCTTGGGTGTTCGTCTTCTGAGTCTGAAGATGACGGTAGGGCCATGTCCTCCAGTAGGGAGGGCATGGGAGAAAGGTACTGAAAAGTTCTGCCTTGGGTGGAGCAGCTGATACCTCATCATCCTCTGAGTCTTGGGGTATTGTGGAGCTCAGGTTAGGGGCCACAACACTGACTTTCTATTTGCAACACATTTGGATCTGGACTGTGTTGCCTCACAATTGTCTATCAGGCCATGGCATAGAACTGCTAGATCCCACTCTCATGCACAAGAGTGTCCCTGCTTTCATCTGTGAAATAGGAAGGTGCCTTATACTGAGTTAGAGCATTGGTCCATCTAGGTCTGTAACATCTATACAGACTGGGGGTGGCTGTCCAGGGTTTCATAGAATCATAGAATCATAGAAAAGTAGAGTTGGAAGGGGCCTACAAGGCCATCGAGTCCAACCCCCTGCTCAATGCAGGAATCCAGGTCAAAGAATCCCTGACAGATGGCTGTCCAGCTGCACCTTGAATGCCTCCAGATTAGGAGAGCCCACCACCTCCCTAGGTAGTTGATTCCATTGTCTTATTGCTCTGACAGTCAGGAATTTTTTCCTGATGTTTAGGTGGAATCTAGGTTCCTGTAACTTGAGCCCATTATTCCGTGTCCTGCAAACTGGGATGATCAAGAAGAGATCCTGGCCCTCCTCTGTGTGACATCCCTTCAAGTACTGGAAGAGTGCGATCATATCTCCCCTCAGTCTCCTCTTCTGAAGGCTAAACATGCCCAGTTCTTTCAGTCTCTCCTCATAGGGCCTTGTTTCCAGTCCCTTTATCATCCTTGTTGCTCTCCTCTGAACCCTCTCCAGTTTGTCTACGTCCTTCTTAAAGTGTGGTGCCCAGAACTGGACGCAGGAGTCAAGATGGGGCCTAACCAGTGCTGAGTAAAGGGGAATTATCACTTCACGCGATTTGGAAGCTATACTTCTATTAATGCAGCCCAAAATAGCACTTGCCTTCTTTGCAGCCACATCGCATTGCTGGCTCATATTCAGTTTGTGATCTACCACAATTCCAAGATCCTTCTCACTCATAGTATTGTTGAGCCAAGTGTCCCCTATTCTATTCAGACAGGATCTTTCCTAGGGTTGATCCAAACATCTGACCCAGCCGAATTTCTCCACATTTATCTGGGTCATGGGTGTGTGTGTGAAAATCTGCCTGAAGATTGGGAGGTGCAGCAGACATTCAGGGGCAGTAGTACTTACACTTTTAATGACGAGGTGGCCTATGTGTTTTTGTTTTGTTTGTTTTTACTTTTTTTTACATTTACTTTAAAAGTAATGCCATCCATGGCTCAGCAGAGCATCTGGCCGCACAGCTGGTGGGCACTTTGAAAATGGGGCCACTAACGCCCCTGGGAAATGGCACCTCCTTGTGCTGATGTAGCATTGTTAAGATGGGCCCTGTATGGGGGGTGGGGGAAGATGGGGGCAGCCATCCTTTCCCCTCCCCACCAAACCTCAGCACAGAGCATCATTTCCCAGGGGTATATTTACTTTTCAAGAGAAAGAACAAGTTAAAAGAAAAGAAAAGGAATGCAGAAGCCCTTGGACCAAGTTATAATGCACTGATACCCCTCCACGTGAAAGCCATTCAGTCTTTGCTCCCTCTTCCTGAATGTCTCTGAACTCCTCCCCCGTCCCCCCATACTTCTTTGGAAAGAAAGTTTTCCTAATCCTACCTGGAGATGCCAGGGACTGAACCTGGAATCTTCTGCATGCAAATCATACATTCTACCATCGAGCTACAGCCCTCCCCCAAATGTGGGAAAAGATGTATAACAGGCCTAGAGCCTTCACCAAGACTGAGACCCCCCCTTGCACTGGGTTTCCCATAGAAAGACGTATCTATTGTACTGATTTAGCACCACCAGCAATTTAGGTTAGTCTTGGAATTAGAATAAAATTTTAGAGTACAATCAAATAATCTAATAGTGGACATTATCCAGGTGCCATTACATGCTGTGTCATGCTGCTGTCAATGGCCAGTTTTCCTACTGATGAGCAGCACACCCTAATCCTGGCTTCGATTTCCACTCCTTCTAAATCCCTGCCCATGGTATTAACTGGACTCTGATTCTACTCCCGATGGTCCTTTGTGGCTAATTATATATCTGCCTCCACAGCAATGCCAGGATGCATTTGGTTCAGTGGTTTGTATCCTCTTCCTTCAGGCGTTTGTTTTCCTGCTTCATTAAAATACATGTATTCCCCTCCCCTTGTTTCTTTTCCTTCTCATTCCTCATGATGCTCCTGAATCTAAAATTAAGTTCCAGGTGTTGCCTTGAGCGAGCTAAGCAAGAGAGCAAAGGAAGAACTCTGGTGCGGACTTCCCTTTTCTTCCTCAGATCACTCTCAGGCAGAATGTGAAGTGTTTTTGCTATTGAGAGACCCGAGAGAAAGAGAGAGCACGCCACAAAGCAAGAGAATTATTGTGAGTGGACCGATGCCAAAAGTGATGGCTATGCAAAATGTAGGCATAGTTCTTACTGAATTTTGTCAACCTGTGCCAGGGCTGTACCACTTCAGTGTGCAAGTCGGGTCATGCAGTATTTCATTGTTTGCCTGTACAAAAGCAAATACGCAAATCCCTCCACACAGAAAACTGGATATTGGAAAGAAGCATTCTAGCGGAGCCAACATGCTTTTCCCTATATGTAGGAATCCTTTTGTGGAGGAACGTGCCACCATGCAAGCCTCCATCTGCAGTGATTTAGTCCAGATTCAGGTTTATCACCTCAATGAGAACTAGGTCTTAGCAACAGTCCAAACTATATCCTGGAATAATCAGGGGGACAGGAGAGAGAGAGGTGTGGGGATGCTTCCCTTTTAAAATCAGTCCTCGGGCATTGAGCTGGAGTTTCCCCCCTTTGCAGTGATTATTTTGGATGCTGTGCAGCTGGGATCCTTGTTACTTTTCCTGAACTGTTTTGTTACTCAGTGGACTAAAAATATAATATATAATATAATTATGTAGGTACAGACACAGATATAGATATAAACTGGGGCGGGGGAGGAAGCCACTTGACCTACTGTCACTTTTCTGGTGATGCCCCATTTTATTGTGTATCATCCATTCGCGTCATCCCCCCCCCCCACGCTGTACTGTTTTGCCCTGGTTTTCCTGCCATGTCCCTCTCCTCACTGTACAGATGGAGGTTCTGCCTCTCGGAAGCTTTGGGTGTTTTTTCTGTATACCCTCCCTGCCTTAAAATACTGATGGCTACATACTATGATTGTGCTTAGCAGACATGTCAAATCTCCCCCCGCCCATGTTTTGTTTTTGTTTTTAAAAGAGAAAGAGTGAATTCTTATTTTACTCACATATGCCTTTATTGTTATGCGTTGTCTTGAATTTATATGTCACCTGTCAGGAGATATTGGATCTGTGTTCACTATGTGGGTGAACCGCTGAACTGCAGGGGCAGCATCTCCATGAAGTACCTATAGACCAGTGTTCTCCAACCTTGGGTCCCCAGATGTTTTTGGCCTACAACTCCCAGCATGCCCCAGCCAGCTACGCTGGCTGGGGCATGCTGGGAGTTGTAGGCCAGAAACATCTGGGGACCCAAGGTTGGAGAACACTGCTATAGACCCAGGACTGACTCCACCTACCCAGGCTAGCCATTGGATCCTCTCAGACAGGAAGGAGCATAAGAGCTTCCTGCTCCACTTGAGCCTTGCTTGAGCAACAAGGTCTTCCTGAGCTCTGGCATGTCGCTGTATTCTTGGTTATTCTTCAGTCCTGACTTCTGCTTTGCTCTACAGCCCTCACTACTACCTTGTCCCGTGGCTACTGACAGGACCACCTGGCGAGGGCCCACATTCGAGCAGGGCCCCCACTAACAAGAGCTCTCCTCCTGGAGTTGTTGTTCCTCTTCACCATTGCAACCTGCCTGTTCAGTAGCTTCTGGCTCTGGCCCAGAGAATGGTGGTGGCGTGGAGGAAGGAGGAGCAGCAGCAGATGCCACGGCCTAGTTGCTTACTGGCTCCCTCTGGCAAGCAAGCAAGTGGTGTTAATGATGAGAAAGAGGAGGAGTAATAGCAGCTGGTGGCAATGGCAGTGAGATGCTAGACCAGTGTTCTCCAACCTTGGGTTGGGAGTTGTAGGCCAAAAACATCTGGGGACCCAAGGTTGGAGAACACTGTGCTAGACTCACTGAGGGAAGGGGCCCATTGAGGGTGTTTTGTCCAAGGGTCTGCAACAACCCGCAGGCGGCACAGGTTCCTGTCCCATCTCAGACTGCTGCCCACGGCCACATACAAGATTCCAATTTAAAGTTAGCAGCATTGCCAGCCCATCAAGTGATGGAAACAGATGCATGAGGACTGGAATACTGGCTCTGTATTTAATTTATATTTATAAAAGCTAAGAGAAGAATTAAAGGATGACTCCCACCCACCATTTTGGTTGCATTAGATTGACTGAAGCAATGTTTTGAAAGAAGTTGCCGGAAGAGCGGAAAGACTCAAATCAGGTGCATCAAGAGGGTGGTAGAGCACCCAGCAGGCGTGAAGGAGAGACGCTGATGAGTTGTTGGCTGCCTTGAGATATAACTCTCAGGCTTAGCAGCAAGATGACATTTTGCTGCGTTTTGGAGGCTGATTGGATCATAAAGGAGTTGAGATAAAGGCGTTGAAATCTATACTGAATGGAAGATGCTGGCTCGTTAGATGAATTGCCCTCTGATGGGCATCTGTCCAAACAGCTTCAGCAAACTTTATAATTTGTTGTTGTTGCCGCCACAAAACTTTACAGTGTGGTAACATAATCGAGACTGCGTTCCTGTGGATTCCCGCAAATGAACGTGCGTATTTGCTAGCCATTATAGTTAAATATCAGCATGGGGTTTAGAGTTTACCCGACCCTCTGCAGATTCTGTAAGCTAGTTATGTATTGCTTGATTCATCATTGCAGCCTACAGGCACGCTAAGCAAAGAGCAGAACTGAAAAATGCCAACCAACACTCGTATAAATGAATAGGAGATACCAGCACTACAGCTCACATTCAGAGGGTGCTGATCTTAAAAAAAAAAGAAAAAAAAAAGGAGGCTGATTCGAGATGAATGCCCACATGCAGTCAGGAATCAAAAGGCATCCAGGACAAAGACAAACGCCTAGAAAAGCTTGGGGTTTGAAAAGAAACACACAGGCCTGTGGCTTATGCTGGCTCAGCTTGTCTGAGTGTGGAAAGCTAAGCAGGGTCAGGCCTGGTTATTACTTGGATGGGAGACCCCTCCTCTAGTTTCCTGCATGGAGCAGGGGGTTGGACTCGATTGCCTTGTAGGCTCCTTCCAACTCTATGAGTGTGGAAAGCTAAGCAGGGTCAGGCCTGGTTATTACTTGGATGGGAGACCCCTCCTCTAGTTTCCTGCATTGAGCAAGGGGTTGGACTCAATAGCCTTGTAGGCCCCTTCCAACTCTATGATCTATGAAATCTATGAAACCCATTACTTTATAACCACCTTCCCCAACTTGACCTAGAACACCATCATCTCAAGCCGGAAAGACCACTGGGTTTAGAGAGGTGCAATTTCCTAGGTTAGTTTCATGCCCTAGTGTTCTCATGGTTAACTGTTCAAACTGTTTTAAATTGGTCCCTGCCCCCGCCCCCCCGCCCCTGTCTTCACAATGGGCAGTATCCAACACTGCCAGTTCACTTACACTGTTGATGTACCGCTAGTCTAAGTGACTTCTAGTGGTACACCATTAATGAAAGCTGGTGCAATGACTTTTCTGGGGAAACCTGTTGTGCTAGCTTATGCTCTTAGTGTACTGCTAGTGGTACATCAATAGCGTAAACAAACCAGCAGTACTGGATACCGCACCAAAACTATTTAAATTGCTGCCTTCTAAAGACCTCTGGTAAAAACGAAATTTGTTTTTGGCTTAACTTTTGGCCATGTTAGTCATCCCACACCTAATTGCATCACCACACTACCCAGGACAGCAAGTTGGCTGGGTAAGTTCCAGAGGTTAAAGGAGGCAGTGGGCAGGGAATAAAGATATCCACTTGGTGGCAGTGGTGAGGACCAAAGAAGGAGGGGCTGGGTTAGCTGGGTTTGCTCCCCTCCCCCCCCTCTCATGGTGCAGGCTACAGCCCGTACCATCACAGATGCACATTTGGATGTGCATCTGAATGCAAATCCCTACCTACATGCTGCCTCTGTACCACTACATGTGACTAGAACTGGATCCACATCTCTCAGAATCATTCATGGTGTGCCTGAAAAGCAACTTCTGTGTTGCTGGAGAACAATCTTCAACTTCTCCAATTGTGGGTTGCTCCACATCATCAAAGCGATTGGGAATAGATAACTTTGATTAGGTTCAGACAACACGAGAACCGACACTCAAGGGGTGGGTTGAGTGTGGGTTGTCGTTGAAGCGTGGGTGGTTGTTGAAATGCGGGCTATTGTGTTGTCTGAACCCAGCTGAGATAACAAACCATGGTGAACAACCCACAGTTCACAACCCAACAACAAACCATGGCTCATTAGCACAGCTGGGTTCAGACAACACAATAACCCATGTTTCAACAACAACACACGGTTCAACAAGAACCCACACTCAACCCATATTCAACTCTTGAATGTGGGTTATCGAGTTGTCTGAACCCAGTCAGTGTGTGTGAGACTGCCGCAGGTCCACTGAGATGGCTTCTTGTGCCAACCAGAGAATTCTGCAAGGTGGGAAAGGGTCCCTTTGCTCATAAAAAGGTGTATCTCCCACTGATCATCAGCCCTCCAGCAAAGGGCAGCCTCTCAGTTCTCCATGTTAATGTTGCAAGTCCATAAATTGAGGTCCATTGAAAATTGAGATAGCAGAGCCAGTCCCTTGCTCAAGATCTCAGCTTTCAGGAGTAAAACATCTCCTGGCTCAGTGGTAACCTATTTATTTATTTACCGGTACTTATTATTCTATTTGTACCTTGCTTTTCTACCAAAAAAAATGGCACTCAAGTGGCTGTTTGCGTTTGCTATCTCTGGCACTAAGGGATCCAGTAAACGACTGTTGCTTTTTTATAGAAGCATTTGCAGCAACCACAGTGGAGAAAGCCACAAGCGTGTATAAACAGGTGAACAGTAATATTGTACAGTGAACACACAATTCACAGCAGGAGCTGCACCATATATCCATTTTCAGAAGCACAGCCCTGTTGCTAACCACAAGGAAAGTTGGAGGAATGTGCAGATAAACATGAATTAGGGAAGAATATGCAGGTAAACTTACATCCTGCAAGAATTTGCAAGGGAAAAAACTGCCCACCTCCTGAACATGGAAAGGTGGGCCAAGAAGAGCAAGAGATACTCCTCAAAGATCATCCAAGTTTCATTATTAAAACACACCTCTTTGGAGTGGGATAATTAAGGTGCTCCGTCCAGAGATTCACTCGTGGGGATATTAGATGGAGCCCGACTCTGCAATAGAAGCAGGTATGTGTATTGCACAGTCTGCAAAACTGGGGTAGAAAAAAATTGGAATGGTTTCTTCAATGATGTCTGCACACACCTTAGGAATGGGCTTAAGAACATTTGGAGTGGTGTATTTCAGTGTGTGTGTAAGCACGTGCCTGTGTATGGGCCTGGAGGTGGCGTGGCCAAACTGAAGTGCGCACAAGATGATGTACAACTTGATGTGCACGTATCTATTTGTGTGGGGATGCATCACGTTCATATGTGTGTGAGAGAGAGCCTGCATGCTTCTGAATGCCTATTTTAGAGGCTGAGTTTGGGTGAGTACATGAGTGCTTTTGTGATCATGACCATTAAAAATACTAGCTATAAATTATTATTTTTAAAGGGTATGGAATTATGTCGGATGGTGCATATTCATGAATGTCCTCCAGACATTTATGCTTGCAAGAGCATGACTGAGTACCATCAGTATATGTGCTAGTATATATTCATGTTTGCTCCCATAGAGTTTGAGCACATTATACTCCCCCTGGCGACACCACTAAGAACATGGTGGGTTCTGTATTACTGCCCCAGTTTTAACATGCTAGATGCCTTACCATGTGGATGGGCACTGTGCGGTTATGAAGTTGCTTGTGTCTCCTATGCTCCTGGAAGCTACCAGTGGAAGCTCTGAAACTCTCTTTGATGGCAGCCACCTGCATGGTAAGCTTTTATAAATAAGTAGGCAGTGGGGGAAGGGGGAGAACTCACTACAAGGCAGGCATCATGGTCGGCATTGCTGGGCAATCACTGAGGCCCATGCCCCAACAGGGCCCCCGTGGTCAACTCCTAGAAATGCCTGACCCTGCCATTCCTACTCCTTGCTGTTGTTGCTCAGGGCTGCCCCAAATATTTTGCTGCCTGAGTCAGAACAGCAAACGGCATTCTCCCCCTCCCTCATGAGTGGGAGCAGGGGAGGCTGGTGACTCCTATTTTGGTGGGGCTCCTTTTCCACTGCAGGTTTTGCAGGTTTTATCGGGAGCGTCATAGGAGCTACCCATGGTGCTCCATGGTGGTGAACCTACAGTAATACCTTGGATTGCAAGCATAATTCATTCCGTAACCGTGCTTGTAATCCAAAACACTCTTATATCAAAGCGAGTCTCTGGCGGGCGTGAGCGGGGCCGATTTCAGCCCACTACGCCTGCTCGAGGCGAGCGGTTACATCCCTACGTGGCTTGTCTTGCAAGACCTTGCTCGTTTATCAAGTCAATTAAAAAAAAAATTTTTTTTTGCTTGTCTTGCAAAACGCTCTCAGACCAAGTTACTTACAATCCAAGATATTACTGTATTTTGGGGATGGAGTTGAGCACCATGGATAGCTCCTATGAAGCTCTGTGCAAAACCTGCAAAACCTACAGTGGAAAAGGAGCCCCACCGAAATAGGAGTCGCCAGCCTCCCCTGCTCCCACTCATGAGGGAGGGGGAGAAAGAATGCCATTTTGTGACACCCAGAACCAGCTGCCCAAGGCATCCACTTCACTATGGCCAAAGCAGAGGTGTCCAACCTCAGCCTGCAGGCTAAATCTGGCCCACTTGGAGCCCCAAAATGGTCCTCCAGGGTTCTCAGATGGCCCTGCCCCTTTCCCCTGACCACCAATTGGTGGGTTCCCAGCTTTTGTACATCCCCCCCCTTATTCTAAAAGGTTAAAATGCTTTTCCTGAGGCTTAGTTACTGGCAGTAAGAGCTTGAAGCAAAAAGATGCTGGGGTTTGTGCCCCACCCTATTTGCTCTTGGCCCCACCACACCACTGGAATGCAGCCTCCGAGGGCTTCTACGAAATGGAACCTGGACCTTGGGCTCAAAGAGGTTCAAGACACCGCTGGCCAACTGCCCTCTCCAAGCGAGTGAGAAATGACAGAAGCAAGAAGAAGGAGCAGCAGCCTCCACTTGCCTTGCCCTCTTCCTCCAGGTGCTGGTGTCGCGGATTGGGCCCAGAGGGACAGGGCAAGCAAACGAGGAGCAGCAACAGCAATGAAGAGGATGCGGGGCTACTCAGGGAGGGTGCCCTCCGGGGTCATCTTGCCCAGTGTCTCCTCGAAACCTGGAGCTAACACTGACTCATCCCATTGATGCTATTTCCCCACTGAAGTCAAGCCTTTAGGATGACAGGGAGACGGTGCGTTCACCTGTGCGGAGGCAAACAGGTGTGCTCTGTGATCCTTCCACCTCCCCTCTGTGTAATCATTCCTAGAGTTCAATGAAAGAGAAGAGAGGAGAGGAGAGGAAAAGAACTGGCTTTCAGATTTATGAGCTTCCTTGCATTGTGCTGGGGGGGCTGAATGATGGTCTCCCCAGTAGCTGTAGGGAATAATGGGAGGGGCACACCCAATAACTGGAAGGTATAAATGGCTTTCCTGCCCCCTCCTAGCAGACCTTCCAGCATCACAAGGGCAGGAGCAACTCACCGACAACGTAAAACTGACTACCTTCTTACGTAGTTCTCTGGAAGGCCTGTTCAAGTTTTTTTTTTTTTAATACAACAACAACCTAAGACATATATATACCCAGAAGCCATATGTTCAGTACAGGAAGCACTGAGAAATATCAGCATTTCAGCAATTGGATGGAGCCGAGGTTGTCTGCAGCGGGGTAGTGGAGCCAGGGCTCACAGGGATCCAGCACCTGCACTTCTTTATTAGCAGGGACGCTGACCTCATCTGCCACCCCCCTTCAGACTTCCCTGCTCCCTCCGAGCTCAGCTGCTGTCCTCACAGCAGGTGGGGGGAAACGAATTTTCCCAACAACAGTATATTGTTCCCTGTTGTCATGCAAAGTATCTTGGGGTGGCCTGGTCTTGAATGGGAAATTAAGGCCCATTCGCTTTACAAAAGACCTGCTCTTGGTGGAGATAAAACTGCTAGAACTGTTGGTTGATATGGATCAATGCAGCCTGAAGGTTTGGGCTCTCCTTGGGGGCGTGGCTATGGGGGCTGTCCTGGTGAGTGCCACTCCAGCACCATTTGCTTTGGTAAGCCTGTGGCTTATGCTGGCTCAGCTTGTCTGAGCGTGGAAAGCTAAGCAGGGTCAGGCCTGGTGATTACTTGGATGGGAGACCCCTCCTCTAGTTCCCTGCATTGAGCAGGGGGTTGGACTCGATGGCCTTGTAGGCCCCTTCCAACTCTATGATCCTATGAAATCTATGAAATCCTATGACCAGGGAACAATGCTTTGCTGCGTCTCTTGCCTTTTCCTCCAGGTGGGGATGACTGAGTGCTTCATTCGGTCTCCATTTCAAAGCGAACTCACCGGCCTGATCCGCACCTCCAGGACTAACGTGCAGATCCAAATGCAGTCGTCCTTCGGATTTTGCACTTCTCTGAATGTTGCAACGCTGTAGTTCTTGGTAAAAATGCACAGTTTAGGATAAAGTTCTTTTTGAAATGCATATTTTATGAGAAAATATGTTAAACATGTAAATGTTCATGCATTTTTTTAAAAAAAGAACAACACATCATCATCAACAACAACAACAACAACTGTAGATTAATGCAGAAATGGGACAGAATTGGATTTAGGAATGAATGCACGTGAAACTAACAACAATTCATATAACCTTCCCTGCAAGGCATGGGAAGCACCTCTTGGTTCTACACCATGGAGGAACTTTGTGCAACGGGCAAGAGCCACAGGCATTAAAAAAAAAAAGGTTGCCATCGTACCTCGCATACCATCTAGTTTAGCACAAGAGCTGCTGTCCTGATGAGGACCACTCCAGCACTGTTTGTGTGC
The DNA here is from genome assembly GCA_021292165.1 of Shinisaurus crocodilurus. Classification (NCBI taxonomy): domain Eukaryota; kingdom Metazoa; phylum Chordata; class Lepidosauria; order Squamata; family Shinisauridae; genus Shinisaurus; species Shinisaurus crocodilurus. The sequence goes on from CM037879.1 coordinate 164,032,880, forward strand.
GAGAGACAGGCTGGGATTGTGCTTTGGTGACCAGGAACAATGCTTTGCTGCGTCTCTTGCCTTTTCCTCCAGGTGGGGATGACTGAGTGCTTTTCATTCGGTCTCCATTTCATTCAGAGCAGCCTTCCCCAACCTGGGCCAGATCCACATTACACGGTATGTATATCGTCAAGTTAGCAGAACGGCACTGCTATATATCCACGTTCCGCAGTCACTGCTTACAGCGCACACTTTTGTTAAATGTACCGCCATCATTCCGTTTTGCCACCCCACACCGAAACTCCATAGCGGTAATAATACTGGGTGTTGCCTTCCACACGTAGGGGAAATGGCCCTTTAAGAGAAAGGTGGTGGGGTTGTTGGGGTTTTTTTGCTTTGGGTTCATCTTCTATGCGCAGGAGCGAAGGAGCACATAAGCAAGATTGATTTTAAAAATAGGGGGGGAAAGTTCCTCCTGCTCGCTCACAAAAAAATCATGAAGGAAGAGATGGGGGGGGGAGCTGTGCTGCTGCCGTCTTCCCATGGGGTGAAGCCCATTCCCCTCCAGCCAAAACCAATTTCCCAAAGCAGTCTTCCTCCCATGCTAAGTTTCCCAAGCATAAGCTCCATTGAAATCAATGTGATTTACTTCTCAGTAAGGCCACTGAAGATAATGTGATTTGCTTCTGAGTAGACATGCAGAGAGAAGCCGTGGGGAAGGAGGGCGGCAGGAAAGCAGTGTTGCATAGTGGTTAGAGTGTTGGACTGGGACTTGGGAGATCTGGGTTCTAGTCCCCGCTCGGCCATGAAGCTCACTGGGTGACTTTGGGCCAGTCAAAGCATCCGTGACAGATGGCTGTCCAGCTGCATCCTGACCAGTCACTGCCTCTCAGCCTAACCTACCTCACAGGGTTGTTGGGAGTATAAAATGGGGAGGAGGATTATGTAAGCCGCCTTGGGTTCCTTTCAGGAAAAAAGGCGGGGTATAAATGTAATAAATAAATAAATAAATCTTGGAGTTGCTGCTGTCTTGCTGAAGCCCCAATAGATCCTATTTGCTTTGTGATTTACTCCTGAGTAAGGCCATTAAAAATAATGTGATTTACTTCTGAGTAGACATGCATTTTGGCTCATCTACAGCTAGTTGGGGCAGGGGATTGAAAAAAGGCATTCAAAAAACTTTATTTTTTCAAAAGGGAGGGGAGGGGGGGAAGCACTTACTCTCCAGTTCAGTTTGCAAGAGAGAGAAGCTGTGGGGGGAGAGGGAAGAGGCGGGAAAGCAATCTCTGCTTTGCCAAAGCCCCGATACTGCTTTGGGAGACAAAAGCCAAATGTTCCCCGCCCCTCAAAAACGATTGGCTAACACCGCTTAGGACAATTTTGTAGCCACACCAAGACAGGCAATGACAGCGCCCGGTGAGAACACACACAGCCACGTACTGCGATAGTGAATCACAATAACAGGAAAAACCGTAATAAAGGTAGTCCAGGAAATTACGGAAGAAAAGAAGAATGAACACAAGACAAATGCAACCGGAGCTGAAAAGTGAGTGTGTCAGTGTGCCCCACAAGTTGCAGAAGCGATCCAGTACTGCAATAACCATTAGGTGTAGATTGACCCCTGGTGTCCTCTGCATGTTTTGGACTACAACTCCCAGCATTCCTGACCATTGGACCTGCTGGCTAGGGCCGATGGGAGCCGAACTTCAAAATGTCTGGAGGGTACCAGATTAGGGAGAAGGTGGCATAGAGGCAAAGAGAGTGAGGGTTGCATCCAAAGGTGTCTGTCCATCACCTTTTCCCTTCCCCCTGTACCCCCAAAACTGCTCCAGTGTGTTGGGGAACCATCCAAAGCAGATTTGGGTGGAGTGGCAGGCATGGAGAGGAGAGGAGAGGAGAGGAGAGGAAGGGGAAATCTTGTTGCATGAGCAGAAGTCCACTTGCATGATGTTGGATGTAGCCCCAAGCTACAAATCAGGAAGCCCCCCCCCCCCGGTTCAAATCTCACCTGTGCCATGAACTCATGAGGGGGGCTTAGGTAAGCTACTTTCTCTTACCTGGAGGATTCTTAGCCAAACAAGTTGCAAGTAACACAACATATAATGGAAAAGAAACTAGAACTGGATTGTGAGGCCAGTTGAGTATAAAATATCAGTGAAGCAAAAAATTGCTAATACTAATACTTCAGCAAATCTGCCTCATTTAATAACTGTTACTTTTGAATGAAAATTCACTGGAATGGACCCGAAAGCTGTGAAATTTAGATTGCAAGTGCAAAATCCAGCTTCAGGGATACCAAACATGTGCGTGTGTGAGAGAGAGCGAGTGAGAGAGAGAAGAAAGTAGGATTTGTGAGGAGGTTTTTTTTACGGCTTAATGAAGATGTAATCATTTGCGATTTGTGTGCTTTATCAGCATGACGAGGGAATTTTTTCCCCCCTGTTTGGCATCAGCTCTAATAAAGATCAAAATATTATAAAACCATCCACAGGAAGGAAGAAGGAAAACCAGCATTTGAGGTGTAAAATAATATCTAGGAAGTAAATACATGTTTGTAATGGCGGTCTGAGAGCTGCTGTTGCCATGGACACACATCTAATATAAACGTGTAATTCTTAATAGACATGGTAGTGCAAGAATACATACAGCAGCACATAACTGAGTGACAGGGTAGAAGATGCAATTAAGAATAATTCCGATGGCTATATTTCTGTTAGTCACATATCACTGTGGCAAAAGTACAAGGATGCTGTCCCTCGCTGCTAATATATAAGCTGCGTTCATTTTTGCCAAGACAACATTCATTTAAGTAGCAGGTGTCACACTGTGAAAGATTACAGGGTAGTTTACCCAGGAGATCATGCACGTCCAGTGAATAAAACATCGGATTTGGACCCGGGAGACTTGGGTTTGAATCGTAGGTGCATCGCAGATTCTTTCGGAGACCTTGCTTGAGCAAACAACTGCTTCTCAACTTCCATCTGTAAAGTGGGAATGGCAACGAGCTACTTCACACAGCGTTGTTATGAATGTGAGACACAAAACTCTATTTTGTTTTAAACTTGGAAACATTGTTTAATGTCATGTTTTATTTCACGATTGTATTTTATGGTTTTAAGTTTTGTTTTGTGAACCACAGCTTCGGCTACTGGGTGGTATAGAAATGTAATCAACAATTAGGGATAATTAATTGATAATTAATTAATTAATAATAAATCAATATCAAACCATTTATAATAAGTAATGCTATAAATCCTAGATACAGAATTGATTTAAAAGGGCATGGTTGCTTTTAATTTCTGACGTTTCAGTACCGCTGAAATTATGATGAGCAGTTGATGTGAGCAGGCAAAGTCAGGAAGGGAACTGGGGCTGGGTGGGGCACCGCTGGACAGCTGAGCTCTTTCTCCCATTCATCAAACTGTACAACTTTGACATAACAGCCTCATAGAATGAATGGAGATTTGTCAGTGGATAAATGAAGGGGTAAGCTCATTCAAGCTTGTAGATACGGTTCAGAATTTGACAAGGATGGAGGCTGCAGTCTGAAGGTTGGAGTGACTGCAGAGGGAGAAGTTACAACATACCCTCCAGCATTTCACAGAGGAAAATAGGAAGATTACAGGCTCCATAAACTTCTGTTCAAGCAGTGGGATTTCCCCTTCCTCTCCTCCGCCCCTGCACAGCCCCCCTGCATGGCCCTCGTGGGTCCTCCAATCCTCTTGAGCAGATTTGGGGGGACACATGGAGCACTGCAGGGGGAGGGGAATATGTTCCGCCAGCAGTTGCTGTTCTGCTGATGGATGGACACAACGGGATACAATTCTCTATATACAGGTGTGAGAGGGGAAGGGCCTGGGAAAGAAGCTTGCTGGCTGGATGATATATAGATAGGTATAGGTATAGATATAGGGCTTTTCTACACAAGGCATTTATTGTGTGCTTGCTATGTCCTACTCACAGTTGTTTATGGGTTCTTTAGACAACATTGTGACACTCCAGTTTCGCTTCTGTGTCTAACAAGCACTTTGGGGCAGGGAAAATGCAGCATTTTTAATTGTAAAAGTGAAAGAAACTACTTTTTCACTTGTGTATTTGCACTATTGCACTATACCACAGTGCCACCTAGAGGTTATGTAGTGGAAAAGCAGGAAAGGAAATGCTCTTCGTGTAGTCCTCAGATCTCAGTTCTGCAACAAAACCGAAAGTACTGTAGATGCAGTGGCTTAACAGCTGATTAACACCCTCATGCAGAAAAGCTCTATGTGCTTGTATACATTTGGGGAGATACATTGGTGGGAACATGGCCTGTGCTAAGTCCTGCTCTCCACATTTTCCTTCATATTCAGTTGAGTTGACCACAAATTCTTTATGGCTGCCACACCAGAAATTGTATGAAAAGAGGCCCTTGAGACTTCATGGTCCAAGCTTTGAAAAGCCAGTGCTGTAAAATACTAGACCTGGGAGCCACACTTCTCAAAACCGGAGGCAGCTTTTGGAATGGGGGTGAACTGTTGCCCAGAGAGGCACAAGCTATTGTCTGCCCACATCATTCTGCTCCATGTTTCTACGGAACTCCAAAGGGTCTGGAGGCAAGGTATGAACCCCCTTCTTGCCCTGTAGGTGACGTGTGCCCTCTCCTCTTACGGGTGGCAGCGGGAGGGCAGTGTCACAACCGATATCTACTATTTACAGCCTGTTTGGCTCTTGCTTGCCCCTTGCTCATCATCAACACTCTGGGCTTATGTGGCTGTGCTTTCTTTGGTCTGCCAGTTCCTGGCTCTAAATGCCACCAGCTGATCTGTCAGTTTGTGTTTGTTCTTAGCTACTTTTAAAAAGTTTGTGAACCTCAGAGTACTTTCACACAGCAAAAGCCAAAGTTCAGCTCAGCTGTAGTTTCATGTTCTTTGTGTTGACAAATGTACTGATTAGGGAAGAGGTGGGTAGAAGGCGGTTCTCCAGATGTTTTGGACTTCAACTCCCAGCATTCCTGGCCATTGGCCATGCTGGCAGGGGCTTGTGGGAGTTGAAGCCCAAAACATCTGGAGATCTACCTTCTGCCCACCAACTGGGTTAGGGAATGGTAGCTGGTGCTTAAGGCTGGCCCATCTGGACACAGGCTCAGGGACCACAGAGCACCCACGGAGACAGATTGGATCTGTTGTGGCGGTAGTGGTGGTGGTTCTCTGCATGCATATACTTTCACAGTGTGCAGATGCTCCCTGAGTTCCACCATTGCATAGACATAAATGTGCCAGTACAAATAATTTAGGTGTGGAATATTAAAAAAAAGAATATGCTTGCACATCTACAATACCTATCCATACTGCAGCTTGAACTTATCACACACAGCAATATAATTTATGAGTGGGCAATCTCCTCGTAAACCGTGAGGCAGTTTAAAAGGTGCAGGCCCTGCGAGAACAATGAAGGGATTATCGTGTGCCAAAAAATGTTAGGGGCATAGGAAGCCACCTCAAACAGAGTCAGGCCAGTGCTTGATCCCGCTAACTCAGTTTTGTCATTACTGCAGTTCCGATCATCTCTCACCATTGGCCATGCTTGGTAGGGTGTGGTAGTCCAACAACATCTGGAAGGCCAGAATTTGCCCACCCCTTGTTTATGTTGACTGGCAGCAGATCTCCAGTGTTTCAGACAGGGGTCTTGTTCAGCCCTACCTGGAATTGCCAGAGAATGAACCTGGGACCATTTTGCATTCAAAGCAGGTGCTCCACCAATAAGCTACAACCCCTTCCCCTCAAGAGAACCCCTAAAGTAGAGATGGAGAATGGGTGGCCCGCCAGATGTTGTTGGAATGCCACTCTCATCATCCCACACCATTGACTATGCTGGCAGCTGAACAACAACTGGAGGGCCACACATTCCCCTAAAGCGGGGGTGGGCAACTTGTGGCCCTCCGGATGTGACCCTTACAGCTCCCATCTTCTCTAGCCAGCATAGCCAATGGTGAGGGAAGATGGGAGTTGTAGGCCGAAACATCTGGAGGGCCACAATTTGCCCACCCCTGCCCTAAAGGGTTGTCCTGTGCTGGACAGAGGCGGTGTCTGTTTGATCTTGTCATCCTGGCCTCTCAATAGCACAGCTGATGACGTTTTCACTATTGTACTGGCATGGTGGTGTGGTATCTCCAAGGCACCCTCAGTGGGCCCCTCTCTCAGTGAGTCTCGCTTCTCGCTGCTGTTGTCACCACCAGCCGGTCTTGCATCCCATCCTGTTTCTCGTCATTGCTACCACGTGCTTGCCTGACAGGCAGGCATCTCATGAGCAAGCAGGCAGTGGCATCTACCTACCTCTCCTCCTTCTCACCATCTCCCATTATCTGAGCCAGAGCAAGAGGCAGGTAAACCAGCAGGTTGCAAGGGTGAAGAAGAGGAGCAACTCCAGGGGCCCCTTATTTGTGGGCTCCTGCCAGGGTGTGGGCCCTCGGCATGTGCCCGACCGTGCCTGCCCTTGATGCTGATCCTGTCTCTGGTGGTGGCAGAATGCACAACAGAGGATGGGCACTGCAGGTAGGAATTGGCATGCAGGGTCGGCCAGCCTCACTTTCCTTCCAGATATCATTCAGTGCCACTTGGATAACCCAGCTGTGCAAGAAGCTGTGTTTTCTCCCCCCACTTTTTTTTCTTCCCTCCCCCTGACTGATTACACTCGTGGTCAGCCACTCCCCTCCACCCAGCGTACTTTGGCTGTGGTATCCCAGCAGTCAGCAGTGAAGGCACCTGCCTGGGCTCCATTTGCTCTCCCCCCCCCACTTACCTCTCTCTCCCTGCCTACGCTGCTAGCCCCTTAGATTCGAAACAAATTGAGGCTGCTACGTGGGGGAGCTTGTTCCCAGTGACTCTTTGAAATGAATAGTGAAGCTCAGATACAAATAAATTATAGATTGGAGTTAAATTGGTCAAAGGTGTCATTTTCTTTCCTTTAAAGAAGGGGTGCAGTGAGCTGTTGTTAAATGAAGGTAGTTAAGGGAGACGGAGGGGGGGCTTAAGAGGGGGAGGAATGTGACTGAAAGATCTGGGGGTTAGTATAACTAAATTGGAACTGGTTCTACAGGTGACTGTGGGTATTTGCAATTTCACCACCAAAATATCGAAAGCACATTTCCCCCTCCGGCCTTTTGCCGTGTTTGTGAGATCCAAATTTGCCCTCAGATGTCCCTTTGTTCTGCCATTGGGCTCATTTCAGTCACGCAAAACCATTAAGAAAAAACAAAACATTTTAGATAGTGCATACGAGGCTTTTATTCACCATGCCCACCCCCTGTCGGGAAGATTTTGGATGGATGTGTTTAATGTGTCAATACTCGGGACCAGCCCAAGATGTTTTGCGGCCTGAGCCAAAAGACAAAACAGCATCCTCTTCCGATCCCCCCACGCCTCTATTTCATTACTTTAGTCCCTGCAATGTGTTTTTCTCTCTTACACCTGGTGTTGTCCTATTTTATGCTGTTTGGGCATGTTTATTAGTTTTATATTGTTGATTTTATTGAGATTTTATTTGGATGATGATGATGATGATGATGCTGTTTTAAATTGTCAAACGCCAAGGGAAATTTATTTTATAAGGCACTTAGGGTTCAATCAGATCCAAGGCATGTTGAGACAGAAAAACATCCTACAACTCCCAGCATTCCGCAGCCAGCCAAGCTGGCTGTGGAATGCTGAGAGTTGTAGGATGTTTTTCTGTCTCAACATGCCTAGGATTGCACCCTTAATACGGTAAATCTTCATCCTCATTTCACATACAGGAGGCGGATGGAACAACAGGTGGCTCTTCCTTCAATGCTGGGGCTGCGACAACATTGCCCACTGCACCCACTGCACTGCCGGCTGGTTTAGGAGGGCCAGGGCAGGCCACCTGGCACACCCAGGGTTGTCCTCCAACCAGGACCGATGCAAGGCAGTTTGGTGCCCTAGGCAAGATCAGATATTTAGCGCCCCCCCCATCCCACTTGAGAGCGCTGCATTTTTTTTTCAAGGCGTTTCTGGCGCCCCCTTTAGCCCTGCGCCCTAGGCAGCTGCCTAGTTGGCCTAATGGTAGCACCGGCCCTGCCTCCAACATCTTACTGCTGCTTGCCCACCTCTCTGCCTGGCACCCGCTCACTGCCTTCCGGGAGGCTGGGTTCACTTCTTACATGTTGTATGCCCTCCCGAACATTGCTGACGGTCTCACTAGAACAGTGTTCTCCAACCTTGGGTCCCCAGATGTTTTTGGTCTACAACTCCCCAGAATGCTGGGAGTTGTAGGCCAAAAACATCTGGGGACCCAAGGTTGGAGAACACTGCACTAGAATAACAGTTGTCTGACTTTTATTTTTCATGTAATTTTTTTGTAAAGGTCAATTCCACATGGCAGCATTCCAGGGGTTGGAACCAGACTTAGGGCACGTGCCAGCTAGGGAATGCAGGGACTTGTAGACTCCTTCAATCAAGGAAACACATTTTCCTCGTGCTTCTAAAAATCAGAAACCAGTTCTGCTCAGTGCTGTGGATTCCTCTCAGTGGCATCGTCCGCTCCAAAGAACAGAAGGGGGACCAGCAGAGTACTGGTACCTCCCTGTGCAGATACCACAGGGTTCAGAAGTCTCCCAGCTGAAGCTAACACCAGAAGAAAGTGCATTGGTGACATGGCCTGGAAAACGACATTGGGATAGGGCTATTACCCTCACATCCTGCTTGTGGGCTTCCCAAAGGCATCTGGTTGGCCACGGCAGGAAGCAGGATACTGGACTAGGTAGATCTTTATCCAACTGTCTTTGTGTACATGGAGCAATCTTGGTCCTTGTTGCACTATTTTCAAGGAGAGTTGTCTCCTTAGGGTTTTGTTTTTAAGGATTTTTTTTTTTTTCGTACTTCTGCAAACCTCAAGGTTCCCCTAAGCATGCTGATACCTCTTTCTCATTTTCGGTGGCTCCATTTTGGCTCCATTTCTGTTGGCATTCGCCACCTGAGCTTGCTAATAGAGGAAGTGATACCAACTGTACACATGACGTGAAGGTTCTGGAGGGCACTGGGTTGGAAAAGGCTGAGATAGGTCTTTGGTCTGATCCAGCAGTGCTCTTCCTGCTCTCTTTACTCCTGTAGAGAACAAAATCTCCTCCTCCCTGGAGGAGTCTGGTCTATTGAATGTGGGAAAGTGAACTTAAAAGCGGGATGTCCCCATGGGGGAAAGTGTCAAGTATTCACCAGAAAGCCAAGGAGTTAAATAGATGTGACATGACGGGGGAGAAAGAGGTGAGAGGCTGAGCCCACCTGCTTCCAGAAAAGAAATCCTCTTCCCTTGAGAGCTTAGTACATTCCATGGAAGAAAATGAAAATGAAATTGCGTTCCTTTTTACCAGGCACAGTATCCCCCAAAGGCAGAAAACCAACAACAAAATACATGCCAGAAAGCAAAGGAATATACAGTCATGCCTTGGATTGAGAGCATAACTCGTTCCGGAAACGTGCTTGTAATCCAAAACACTCTTATATCAAAACGAAATTCCCCCAAAAAAATTTGTACAGAGATTTTTAATTTAAGCCATACTACAGTACTTGTATTGCAAGATGTTGCTTGTATATCAAGTCAAAAATAAATAATTATTTAAACATTTGCTTGTCTTGCAAAACGCACTCAAACCAAGTTACTTGCAATCCAAGGTATTACTGTATAAAGTGAAAGTGCTCTGAGTACAAGCAAGTAGTACAATAAAATCCAAAGACAGGAATGGGGCACAGACATTGCCATTGGTCACAGACAGAGCAGCCCGGTAGTTGTAGCTGTTTCCATGTTGGGTGGACACTGAGCGGTGGTAGCAACTGCTCCGTTTCCTGCTGCTGCTGTAATGCCTGCCAAGTGCCACATCTTAAAGCCCCAGACTTGCCTTGCACATGGCTCCAGGGCTCCCAATCTGCAGCTCCCTCAAAGCCGATCCAATCCCACACATGTGTCTCTTATCTGGAGCTGCATGCACAGCCAGGATGTTTTATGCTCCAACTCCATCATCCCCTTGCTCAAATGAATCCAGGGAGGGCCCCGAACACACTACGCTGAGAGAGAATCATCTTTTTGTGTGTACATTTATTTATTTATTTTTAAAATATGTTTTATTGAATTTTTCCAATCATACAACTAATAATGAATAAAACAAAAATACAACATAAACATTGTGCACCCCCACCTCTTGGGACCAAGTTATATCCCCCCCCATATATATATATATATATATATATGATATTATTCTACATTCCAAAAATTTAACAAATCTTGACAAGGTTCGTTCCTCTTCCCCTTCACCAACACATAATCCAAAAATTTACCCCAAATGTTCACAAAAGTGTCTTTCTCCAATTGTCCTTTTTGGCACTTAATATTACAAGTTAATTTATCATTTAGCGCGATATCCCATACCTCTTTATACCACTCAGTAACTGAAAAGACATGTTGAACTTTCCATTTCCTAGCTATCATTAATTTAGCTGCTGTTAACAAATTCACAATCAATACTTTAGTATTTTTTAAACTTTTGTGTACATTTATATTGTATTTGTTTTAATGGAATCCTGTCAATGAATTAAAAGCAGTTTGAGACAGTTTTATTGTATTATAATAATACAATAAAGCCAGTGAGAGTGTGGCGCCAGTGTGGCGTAGTGGTGAGAGTGTTGGGCTGGGACTCGGGAGATCTGGGTTCTAGTCCCCGCTCGGCCATGAAACTCACTGGGTGACTTTGGGCCAGTCACTGACTCTCAGCCTAACCTACCTCACAGGGTTGTTGTGAGGATAAAATGGAGAGGAGGAGGATTATGTAAGCCGCCTTGGGTTCCTTGCAGGAAAAAAGGCAGGGTTTAAATAGAATAAATAAATAAATAAATAACTAAAATTATCTTCTCCATTTAATTGCCCAGCCTCCCAAGACAGAATTATTTTGAGCAGCCCTCAATGTCTCCATCCAGCATGCCTTGCTGGTGTACCTCTCTTGCACTTGAGTAAACTCATACAAACTCCCAAGCTTGGAATGATTCTTCTGAAAGTTTCTCTCTCTCTCTCTCCCTCCCTCCCTCTCTCTCTCCACACACACACACACTGCACACTGCAGTCTTCCCCAACCTGGTGCCCACAAAAAGTGTTGGACTATAACTCCCATCATTCCCATCCAGCATCATGGGGGTTGTGGTCCAACACAGCTGCAGAGCACCAGGTTGGGGATGGCTGAAATAATGCATGAGTGAGAGTGTTTTATAGACTTCAGGCTGAACTTGCTCTGAAGTAGCCCAGGAACATCTGGTAGTGGTTATTTTTATCAGCCTCCTCTCACTAAATCAATTTGTATCTTTATCACAGCAACCACTGCATCCACGAGACCAGGAGTAGGGTGCTCTCCAAACAGTTTGGGCAACAATACCCATCATTCCTGACTATCAGCCATGCTGGCTGAGGATTATGGGAGTTGGGAGTCCAAAACATCTAGAGGTCATCAGGTTGCCTACCCATTGAACTACGCCTTTTAGAGCAGCCTTCCCCAATCTGGTGCCCTTCAGATGTTTTGGACTACAACTTCCAGCATCACTGACCACTGGCCATACTGACTGGGGCTGATGGGAGTTGAAGTCCAAAACATCTGGAGGACACCAGGTTGGGGAAGGCTGTGTTAGTGTGTCATTACAACATCATATTTTTAATACCCATGCAAGGACAAGATAAAAAGGGTTCTCGTGGAATAAGCAGGTGCAAAGGGAGACCTACTGTTCCAGGGAGCTGCAGGGTTGTGGTTGGTTCCTCCACTGGCGTAGAGTGGTTTGGTTCAGCTGCCTACCAATCAGCCAGCAGCTAAAGATGTGCTCCTCATTCCTTCCAAAGGTGCTGGATGATGAAGGTCAATAATATAGCTGAGTGCTCACATCTGTCTTTACGCCAACTCCTCTAGGGTATGCTTTCTTCACTTCTAAGAGAATATTAGCCATCTCTGTGGGGACACAGTTGCCTTTATTTTTGTGGCTGTCAGTCACACATCATTTAGGATTACATTCAGATGCTTTCCCCTCCTCAATGCTTCTGACTTTGTAAATTGTACTAAGCTCAATGCTTGCCCTTATTTCTTTTTCTTTCTTTCTTTCTTTCTCTTTCTTTCTTTCTTTCTTTTAAACAAACAAACAAACAAACAACAAAACACAAACAAAATAATAACAGAATTAATATACAAATCTTTTTTTTTTTTAAGACAACCCCTTAATTAGGAAAGAACTTGACCTGATACCACACCACAGCCTTCCCCAACCTGGTGCCCTCCAGATGTTTTGGATGACAACTCCCAGCGTTCCTGACCTTGGCCATGCTGGCTGGGGCTGATGGGAGTTGAAGTCTAAAACATCTGGTGGGCATCAGGTTGGGGAAGGCTCAGTTTGGGAAAAAAAGGTTGCATCAACCTACCTATCTTGAGATATCTAAGAGAGAGAGAAAATCTGAAACATCTCAAGGTTTTATTGAATGACACATTTCCCAGCTGGGAGAAATAACCAGGCATCACTCCCAGGCCTGTTCAATTCAATAATTTCAGAAGTCACCTGGGAGGGAGATTGAGATTGCTATTGAGACCGACAGCAAACTAGGAAGCATTGGGCATATGAAGAAGGATGAAGAACGTCGGCAGGATGAATTGGATGATCTCCAGACATGGATTAATTAGAAACTGAATGACATTGCACAGTAGAATGCCATGCTGATGACAAAAGTATGCATTTTTTAAAATCAACTAGGGTCTCGACAGCTGGAAAAAGCAGAGGAGTAAGGAGATCTCAGGATATTTGTTGTAAACAAGATGAATTGGAGCTGACAACCTGATGCATCTGCAAAGAGGTCAAACACAATTCTCCAGTGAATTAAAAGAGGCACTTCTAGTAACCCAGTTTTAGTCATTCACGTTGAAGATGGATGAATTCAGGCGAGGACAGGTGCCAAGAAAAACAAGACTGCAAGGATGGGGAGCTGAAGCTATGAAATGAGCTGAAGTGAGCTGGCCTATTTACCGGTAGCTTAGACAAAAGGAGGCTAAGGGGGACAATATGACAGCATTTGTGGTACACAAATCAAAGGCTACAGTTTGGCCATTTGAGTCATTTCTGTAGCATTTCAAGGTGGATACAGATGTACAATAAATTTAAACCACAATAGCTGTACACTGAGAGGATACTCGGCCATGTTCTCATCAGATGTACCTATTCCTTTCCAGGACTGAGCTCAGAGAAAACTGGTTCTGCAGGTTTGCAGCAGAACTCAGCTGTGCACAGCACTGATTGGCTAGTGGTTGGGATGTCAAGATCCCATTTCCCTCTTATCCCTGGAGCAATTTTGCAACTTTTTAAAAACCACACCATCCTTTTCTTTTCCTTTTAAAGCTGTTCTGTGTGTGTTGAACTGATTAAAAGTACATGCAGCGCTTTATTTTATTTTATTTTTTTAAGCTGTCTTTTAGGAAGCAAAGGTGGAAGCAAGCGAGACTCATCTCACTGGAGAAAAAACAACAACGGCAGCTGCTGTTTCAAAGTTTGTACATACCCGAAGATTAAAGGTTAGCATTCATAAGGTTGTTAATTATTATGGGCATACAATTCTAGAATAGTTTCCCACAAATAATTATGGGAGTAATTAACCTCAAAGGGTTTATTTTTTTAAGTGGATAAGTGTGTGAAGAATAGTTTGTGATAAAGAAATGCCAGATCAACCTCTCCTGCCTAGACTCGTGTGTGTGTGTGTGTGTGTGTGTGAGAGAGAGAGAGAGAGAGAGAGAGAGAGAGTGAGTGAATGTGTAATTGGTCTGACTGCCTGGTGATTGGTCTCCACACTGCAATTCACACCAGTGGGCTGCTCAGTCAGAATGGACTTTTGGTGAGCACCTTTGGCAAAGACCCAATAGGAAATCATAACTGGGGAGGTGGGGTAAGAAGGACTTTTTTTTATTCTTTAAACATGTGCAGGTAGAGTTCCTGTTTTTACATTTCAACAGTGAGCTCATTCTCACGGTGAATAACCTTAGTAAATCAAGATTATTGATGGGGATAGTGATCCTATGGCTCCTAGACACGCATCTAGGGGGCCATAGGATAATTCGGATTCCCAGATCCGAGGTTGGAAACAGAGTTCCGACCTCAGAGCTGGGTATCCGAACTCCCAGCCGAAAACGGCTGTCTATCTGAATTGAAGAGTGGGAAGTGCGGGGAGGTGAAGATCGTATCCTCCACTCCTCCTGCTCTGCATTGGATGCTTGTAAGCTGCTAGGATCAGAGGCTTATGAGTATCAAGGGTGAAATCAATAGGATTGTGCCCTTTAAGGGTTGTATCCAGTGTTAGTTCTACCAAGAGTAGACCCATTGAAATGAATTGGACTTAAATTAAACTAACATTGGATAGAACCCTAATTATTAACATTTGTTGATCTGTTTTTGTTTTTTGTTTTTTTAATGATAATTGACTTTTTGATGTGTGGTTCCAGTTATGTTGGCATGTCTTCTGCCACATTTATTGTAATTTTAATTTTAAAAAATAATGAAATATAAGTAATAAAGATTTGGGATGGATTTTATTTAGATGTCACATTAATAGCCCATTGGGGTCAGAAAGGGGTTAGTTTGGGTTTTTTTTGCTTTTCCTACCCACCACCCTACTCAAACTTTGGAGACTGATTGCTACAGTCCCAGGGACTTCAAGATATAGACCTTCCTTTCCAGGTTGGAAGGTGGCAAAGATATCAGGCAGTGATGCCTTCATTCTCCCTGATCTAGTGATCTGAAGGCTGTGGTTAATGAAAGCAACAACTCTGCTAGGACTGACAAGTGTGGGGATGTAGAAAAGCCCCCTGCTCTCCTTTCCGCAGGCTAGTACAAGTGATAGAAGGGCTCTTCACTGCTTCTCTTACTTGTCAATCAAGACAGAAGATTTGCTCTCATTTGCCAATATTGAGAAAAGATAGAAAGTCTTTACTGATTACCAAGTGGCAAGCACATTTTTTCTTTTTTCAGCACATAACAATGAGGACTACACACTTCATTTTTAAAAAAATAAGAATGCTCAGAATCTCGGCCAGATGATGATGCAAACCTGAGAAGCCAGTGAAAATCCCAGAAGTTTTCATTTCCAGGCCACATGGCAACAAAGCTCTGAGAAGGGCATTGGTAAGGTTGTCATACCAATGCCCTCCCAATCCAAGCTCCTTCTAAAAAATAAAGGATTAGAGCATACCCCATGAACACTAGACATACAGAGTGGAAAGAAGACTGTTCTTTATCAAAGTGAGGATACCATCCTGTACACAGATGTTATTGATTCTCTGATATACAATCACCGAAGTTAATGAAAGGTTAATGGTTCAAGCTTATCATTGAATTGCCCAATAGCCTTATGCAACACACACACACACACACACACACACACACCAATAATACATACATTACACAATGCATAAATATCACAAAAACCAAACATAACAGACAAGAATTTCATACCTTACTACGAAGTCTAGCTATCTCAAGCCATAACACTCTAGCAACAAATAACATTTGTTTTTTTTGCAAAATCCGACCTAGTTTTGGATGGCGTACATTCATTAACTATTGCCAGGACTTGCACACCGATTATATACCAAGTCTCCCCCCCTTCCCCCCCTGTTTTCAGTGCAGAGTCCAAACTTGAATTTTACTCACAAAAGGAAGTATTTTTTTGTCCAATTTCAGAATGTGGTGGACATAGTAATATAGGCCAGCCTTCTGCAACCCAGTGTCCTGGTGCTACTGGCCATGCTGGGTGGGGGATGCTGAGAGTTGTAGTCCAGCACATCTGAAGAACACAAGGCTGGGGGAGGTTGGGCAATGATAAAGAGTTTCCCCCTCTTGATTCCCTCAAATGCAGAATCTTCTTTATTGTTATTATTCTTAACATGTGATACATCATGCCCCTCTACTGCTGCTGATGCCATTGCCTGGAAATGCACAACTGTAAAGGCTCTATTTAACTGGCTCCATATTTATTTATTTTAAAATTATTTTTAGAGCACCTTTAAGGGGAGAGCCGCAGGATCTCATAGATTTCTTAGATCATAGAGTTGGAAGGAGCCTACAAGGCTATCGAGTGCAGGAAACTAGAGGAGGGGTCTCCCATCCAAGTAATAACCAGGCCTGACCCTGCTTAGCTTTCCACGCTCAGACAAGCTGAGCCAGCGTGAGCCACAGGCCTGTCATTTGCCCCCTTTTTATGAGAATGAGGAAGCCAGGAGAAGAATCTTTGGACGCATGCGCTGCCGCCAAATCAATTTGCGCGTTGACATCATTGATCCTATTCCTAGTCTGCATTTTGGCTACGTGGCGCCAACTGCTCCTCAAAGAGCATCTGGAAAGCCATGTTGATTAATTATTTCAATTAGGTTGACATATCAAGTGCCCTTACAAGAATTGCGAATCTCTTGAGTTTAACCTAACAAATGAGGCCATCCTGATTCTTGATCAATTCTCTCCTACCTAATCACTGTAGGTAATCGTTCTTGGCTGCAAAAGAGTGGAGAGGGTCCAAACCACTGAATCCGTTTGATGGGCCTTTATGCAAGACAGCCTGCCCTTCTTGCTCTTGCCTGGGATTTCACTAAGGGCCAAAACAGTCATTACTTGAAAGATGTTGCTTCCCCCCCCCCTTCTTCATTTTTTACTCTAGAGTAGGAGCAGGTGCCCTAATCTGGATTGGAACACTAGTGTGGAGGGGTAGTGAGGCATTAACCACACACACACACACACACACACACACTATGGGCCTAACCCAGATCAGGGCCCCTACACCTGCAATTTCTATTTCAAAATAGTGATCCATTTGCTTTATGGATCACTGTTTTGCAATAAAAATTACAGGTGCGATGGGATCTGGATCAGGCCCTTGGTGGCAGCAGGGAAGGAGTGCTCACGACTGTTTTGTCAGCAGTGGAGTGCCTGGCCTCCTGGTGTTGGGTGTGAGTGTGATCCACCGCCTTTCTGGATCCACCATCTGAGGCAAGGGATTCACCGCAATTTATGGGATGGCCAGTCCTTGCTTTAAGAGTTCATGACATGAGGCCAGAGAGATATACCCAGATGCCCTCTCATCTGAGTCATGGTGTCCCTGTGTGGGTGTGGGTTATATGCTGCTGGTGGTTTCCATAGATTTCTTAGATCATAGAGTTGGAAGGAGCCTACAAGGCCATCGAGCCCAACCCCCTGCTCAATGCAGGAAACTAGAGGAGGGGTCTCCCATCCAAGTAACAACCAGGCTTGACCCTGCTTAGCTTTCCATGCTCAGATAAGCTGAGCCAGCTGGGATTGGGTGCTGAATTCCCCCATATCCTATGCTCTGTCATGGGACTGTGGGCTGGGTGGGCGTTGACATGGTAGCTATTTTTTTTTTAAACCCTCATTGAGGTCAGTGGGAGGGGCATTCTTTGGGCCAGGTCTGGGAATGGTGTAAAGTTGTACCATCGTAGCTGTGGATTGAAGGAACATAGGAGGATACAGCACAAGTGTGCTACGAATAATGTCTTGCCTACAATGACTTCCTATTTTAGCCATTCTGCTGGCATACCTGGGGTGTTCTGCTGGCATATGTTTCATGGCCGCAGCATATCTTGCATTCTGCTGAATAGCCCAGGGGTGTCAAACCTCTTTAATACCCGAAGGTTGAATTCAATTTCAGCGAAGCTCTATCAGGGCTGCATTCCAGTGGCAGGTTGGGCTGAAGGGAAAATGGGCAGGCCCAAAATGCCAGCATATTTTAGTTTAAGGCTCTTATTACCAGTAACTAAGCCTTAGCAGAGGCATTTCAACCTTTTGGAATTGGTTGAATTTAGAATTAGAACTGAGTAAAAACTGGGAAACGTCCAAATGGTTGATGTTTGGGGGAAGGGGTGTGCCATCTCGGGAACAGTGCAGAAGCAGTTTGGGACCCTACATGGGCAGGATTTGGCCCACAGGCCTGAGGTCCGACACCCTATAGCCTCTCAATCTCAACCAGCGGATCTTCAAGGCAGGACTGCACCCTTAAAAGATCATCCCTAAAGTGAGTTGCTGGTGTGTGTGTGTGTGTGTGTGTGTCTCTCTCTCTGTGTGTGTCTGTGTGTTTTAATGTCAGTAAGTTCTGCTCGTGGAAAGATTGGTTTCATAGGCCTGTTCTGATAAGGGATCTTTGTGGGAAAGGAAACCATAGCTTTGCGTTTTAATTTATCCTGGATAAAAAAGATAGATGAGGCTTAATTTCTACTATTTTTGTTACCATTAGGGATGTATGGACATTGTAAAATCCATTCCATCTATGTTTCATGGACTGTCAGATACCTTTTGTTCCATCATCTGCTCATTGACAGAATCGGATTTTGCACAAATGCGTTCATTCATGCACATTTGCACAAATTCACACTTGTGCAAATTTGCACTCCTGAAAATGCACAAATCCCCCCACCTCCCAATTACACAAATCCCCCCCCCCCAATGCATATTTTCACACTTTAGCCTATGGGGGGAATGCACATTTTGGTTGGTGTTTTAAAATTATTTTTCATATTTTTCTACAACTAAATTTACATAAAATTATGGCATTAAAAAAAACAAAAACAGCCCGCAAGTTTGCAGAATCCATGCAACTCGGGAAAAGCTGGTCTGCTTCAGAATCCACAGCTTGGATTCTTAGAAATTTGAACTCATCCGAGTCTCTTGCAGATTTCTCTGACACCCCTAGTTGCCATGGCTCAGTCTTAGAATCTGTCTTCAGCACCAGAGTTTAGCCTTGGAATACAGTCATGCCTTGGATTGAGAGCATAATTTGTTCTGGAAACGTGCTTGTAATCCAAAACACTCTTATATCAAAACGAAACCCCCCCAAAAAAAGTTTGTACAGAGATTTTTAATTTAAGCCATACTACAGTACTTGTATTGCAAGACGTTGCTTGTATATCAAGTCAAAAAAATTAAATAAATATTTTAAAAATTTGCTTGTCTTGCAAAACGCTCTCAAACCAAGTTACTTGCAATCCAAGGTATTACTGTATATGGAGGCATAATACAGAGGAGTGCTTCTGTCTGTGCATTCCCCTCGCCATTAAAAACATGCCAGCTTGTCCCCACACTTTTAAGGATCAACGCTCACAGAACAGATGTCATGGATTCCAGTTTTGTCAGTTGCAAACAGTTCTTTTAATATATAACTCAGCAAATATCAAGCAAGTATGCATTGTTATTATTCTACTGTGATGCAGAGGGAAAGTATGAGGGAGAGACGGTTTGGATGGAATAAATAGTTTGCCAAATGGCTCTTCAGTTAAAAGTGCAATATACAAGATAATAAAAATGAAATGGGGAAAACACACACACACACACACACACCACTCTTTCCCTATGAATATACAACAGGGAGAAGAAATATTGCCAGGATACAATTTTTAGATTGGTTTTTGGAAACCAAATTCTAAGGTAGAAGAAGAGACTGGGCTGTAGCTGAAATGAAATCTCACACAAATGTGAAATGAATTGCCCAAATTTCAGAGCTCTCCTTGCTGAATTTTAATAAGTTTCATTTTGTTTTTCAAATGGCACATTTCAACAGATTTTTACACAGGTAAAACTTAAGCCTTGATGATGGATTGAAGGGTAGTACTGTTGAATATTGGATAATTTATTCAGCACCCTATTTCTTTTAAAATCCCTAAATCCAGCACTCATAATTTGACAGGGGGAGAAAAATATATATCAAATCAGGGGCTCTCACTCAAACTACATTTCATTTCAGCTCTAGATTTGGCTTTCGGGGTGCTGAAAGGGGTGAGATCAGGTGGGAGATTTTGCAAGCCTATCGTTGCTGTTGCCAGAGGTGGACTGCCTGTTCCTGAGTCTCGGCCAGTAGATAGGCACTGTCTTCATTGCTCGGCGGGTTATCATTGGCATATCATCCCCTGACCTTGGTTACTAGTTTCTCAGAACTGCAATCATCCATGCTCCCAAGTCCCAACTTCCTCTTTGGAAACTAGTAGCAAGCAATTCTGCCTGCAGCTGATGGCTGATGTGTCAAAGAAATTGGCTACTTAAGTATCAGAGCAGGAGAAACAATCCTTATACAACACGTGTGGGAAAACTGCTGTCCATGGGCCTCCCCTCTTGCCCCCTGCCCCGCCCCCTCCTTGCCTAATTGCCATGCTGAGGGCACTTGTGGGGGTCACTGCTGGGGAGGGAAGAAATAATCCTTCCCTCCCCATGTGATGCAGACTCCTTCCCAAAGTTACTCCCCATGGATCACTTAGGCTTTTTAAAAGCCTCCATTGGTGGCTCTTAAAAAGCAAAATTGCCACATTGGGGGGCGTGCACAGCTGGGGAAGGACACCCCCCAAAATATTTGGTGAAGTTAAAGCATCATGTCAGGGTCTTGGACATGGCAACTCCAGGGGTAAGGGGGGGGGGGAAGTTCCCGGGTTCTTCATTTGACAGCCATCAAATTGGAATCCATGACCAGATTTGACACACTGTGGAATTTGGTTTCCTGTGCATCCAAAGAGTAGTTCTAGATCACTAGATAAAGTCATTGCCCTTCTTTTGGTGCCTATTTACACCAGCATTCCCCAACCTGGTACCCTCCAGATGTGTTGGACTACAACTCCTGGGGAGGATGGAGCTGTCGTGCAACACATCTGGAGGGCTCCAGGTTGGAGAAGGTGGACTTACACTGTTGATCTTGCTGTACTTCTCCATCATCATCAGAGGCCAGGTAGTCAGGAGTGGACCGCACCCTCGGTGACCGAATCTTGTATTCCTTTGGGCTGATGGATTGATTTGTGCTCTGCACAAACGGTAACATACCTACAGATCTTTGTTGCTTGATGACTTTTGACTATTTTGAATAAATAAAACTTTCTCTACTCAAGGTACATATATAACTATGTACTGAAGTAACCACATTACTGATTCGTTGATGAAGCATGCTCTGGCCCACGAAAGCTTCCGCTGCAATATATTTGCTCATCTTTCAGGTGCTGCAAGACACTCGCTTGTTGTTGCAACAGAATACCACAGCCACGTCTCCAGAATGTGTCCTCCCTTCCCAGTGAATGTATTAAGTAGGCCAACGAGTTTGCTGCTAATAAACTCCCCATGAACTTCTTTCGGACTACAAAGGTCAGCGGAAAAATGAGCTGCATGCAAAACATGTCGGTTAGCGCAGATTGTCGGGAAGGACTAGAAGACTCTCTGTTCGTTTCAAGGCCGCGCTCCACGCTAAAGTTGGCAGCTTGCACATTTCCTTGGATGCACAAAGCATGCAGAGGGAAAGGCAAGGCAAGGCAAGGCAGCGTTCTTTTCAAAAGCAGCTGGCGAGTCCAAGATTAACCTCTCTAGGCACATAAATTACACTTGAGTTCACAATGGAAACAAAGGCCAACTGGGGTGGGGAATGAAATCACTTGTGTAACAAGCCGCCAAACTTACTGGGGACATGGGCATTTTGACAGCTCTGTGGGCCAGTGGTGCAGGTAAATAATTTTAGACCAGCCTTACCCAATGTGGCACCCTCCAGATGTTTTGGACTACAGCTCTCATCAGCTCCACCCAGCCTGGCCAATGGTGAGGGGTGAAGGGAGTTGTAGTCTCAACCATTTGGAGGGTACTAGGTTGTAGAAGGCTGTGAACTTAATGGTCTTATGGGTGAGTGGGGGGGGGGGTTCTCCTTTACATGGCCAGATGTATTACTTCGGTTGTAAAGCACACAACTAACATTTCTCTTCTCTCTTCCCCCCCCCCTTGCCATCCCATGCTTTACAATTGCTTCTACATTCCTGATATGTTAGAAGAATAAACAAAGAAAACTGTTTGCCAACCCTGATCATTAAAAAACAAACCAACTCTGCACATGTGCATTCTATTTGTGTTTATGTGTGTTTACATGTGTACACTCACACACACACACACACACACACACACACACAACCTGCAACAAAATGTTGCAGTATGGAGTGCTCAGTCCTCATTGGGTGGTTTTTGGGTTCCCCCCTTGAGGGTGGTTTTTTATTTTATTTTTTTGCACCTTTGCAAACTTTGAGGTCTCCCGAGCCCGCTGATACATCCCTCTTGTACTAGGTGGTGCCATTTTGGTTATATAAAGGATCCACACTCAGATCATGAGTTATTCTTTAGTATAAAGTATATATATGTATGT
Source organism: Shinisaurus crocodilurus (assembly GCA_021292165.1). NCBI lineage: Eukaryota > Metazoa > Chordata > Lepidosauria > Squamata > Shinisauridae > Shinisaurus > Shinisaurus crocodilurus. The sequence continues at coordinate 164,055,059 of CM037879.1, forward strand.
ATCTGTATGTATGTCATGTAGTGTCACTTTTCAAGATTGAGATATCAGAACAAAATTTGGTGCACGTGTTGACAAGACAGTTCTGAACAGCTGAGTGAAAACAAAGGCTGCATGCAAATGGCCTCTCGGAATTCTCCACTCAATTTGTAGGCAGAGAAATTGGGCGGACAATTTCAATGAATTTCTCCAGGGGGAGAAATTCTCCAACCATTTCTCACAGGTAGGGCTCACCATCGGCAAGCGCAGCTTCTTTTTTTTCTGCCTAAGTTTTTGGTTTTTTTGCACAGCCACTGCAAGTGGCAACACCATCAACTGTGCTGGCAGCCTGGCCCCCATTCTGTATCCTCCACAATACCCCATACCTAGCATCATTCCAGGGCATTAAGGGGACGGGGAAGATGCAGCCACCACAAAAAATAATGGTGAAGTTGGAGTGAGGCCTCACTTGATTATCTGTGTGTGTGTGTGTGTGTGTGTGTGAGAGAGAGAGAGAGAGAGAGAGAGAGAGAGTTGGGAGGGCAGGGTTCCTATAGGAGAAGGAACACTTTGTGTGAATCAGCAAAACTCAAGGTTGTTGAGGTTGTCTAATGCATAGATCATAGAGTTGGAAGGGGCCTACAAGGGCCAACCCCCTGCTCAGTGCAGGAAACTAGAGGAGGGGTCTCTCATCCAAGTAATAACCAGGCCCGCCTGACCCTGCTTAGCTTTCCACACTCAGAGCTGAGCCAGCATGAGCCACAGGCCTACCTTTAAGCATGTTACAACTCGTGCCCATATCTGTATGCAAGCTTCCCCCCTGCTTTTTTCGCATGAAAATTTGTGCACATTTTTGTATTCATTTCCCCAAATGTATGCATCAGTTTTGCACATTTTTTGAAATGTACACATTTTCTCCCATTGACTAAAGTGAGTCCGCATACATTTTTGAGATGTATGCATTTTGATGCACATTTTTCAAAGGTATGCATTTTTCAAACCCATTTTGGTTGTGCAAATCACATTGGAAGCTCAGGAACGTGCGGACTTCAGACTGCAGATTGCATTCGGATCTGCGATTGGTTCCGGGAGATGCGAATTGCGTACATTATGGTCAAATACAAACTGAAACCAATTTCTTGTCCATCACTACCAGTAGTAACCAGATCTGTTCTCCCTCTGTGTCAGTTGCCATTTCAGACTTTAGAATTCACGCTTGGAATTCACTTGATAAATGTTGTTCGCAGAGATTAATGTTATCAGTCTTCCCCTGATAAATACAGCATGAATAGTGGCTTTTAATTACTCCCTCCCTCCCTCCTCCTTAATGAGATTACATCTTATCTCTTGTGTTCCTTCATTCTTTGCTCACCAACTGCAAGGAAGGCCTGAGGACATGGTGATGGCTTATGTCAGTGTGTATTTGGCATTCCATCTGGATATGAGGGAGAAAGGCTGGATTTGGTATAATGAGAGGTTTTCAAAGCATGGAGCTGGACTTTAGAAAGATTATATCTTTTTATTGGATCATCCAGTAGTTCAAAGAGGTTGCAGACTTTTGAGGTTCATTGAACTCCTCAGCAGGCAGGATGAGTATAAAAAGATGACAGAGGCTGCAGCAAAAGGTAGCGTCAGCGTCACACAGGCAACAATACATTGTATTAGTCAAACAGAAATTGGACAGATGGCCAAGCCTTAAAGCAGCCTTCCCCAATGCAGTGCCTTTCAGATGTATTGCAGTACCAATCCCATAATCTACAGTCATTATAGGAGTTGTAGTCCGACACATCTGGAGGGCCCTAGGCTGGGGAAGGTTGCCTTAACCCATGTCTCCTACTAAATGGGTCTTTAGGTGCCCTGTCTGCAGTGCAGTGCAGTGCAGTGCATCCCAGTTTGCCCAGAGTTCATCACAGAAGAATCAGCAGGGGAGGCTGGTTCCTGTGTCAGTGGGGCTCCTCATCCATTGCAGGTTTCATTCTGAGCTTTATAGGAGCTATCCATGGTGCTGTACTCCATCCCCAAAATAGGTTCACCACAATGGAGCACCATGGATAGCTCCTATGGATTGTGCTGCTTAGGGGGCATCCTGGTATAGATGTGAAGGCCTGGAAAAACCAGAAAAAGTTAGAAACACACACACACACACACACACACACACACACAAATCCCACCCCAACTAGGAAAAATGGGGCGGGGACATTTCCTCTCAAATATTTCTCCCCCCCTTTCCCTGCCCCCCCCCCCAGGCCTTCACATCTCTACTTTTGGGTAAGAATGCTATCCTGCAATCGCCCTGCCTTATTCATGTAATTTTACAGGGCGTGTGTGTGTGTGTGTGTGTGTGTGTGTGTGTTTCCAGATGACATTGTCTTTACCTGTTGTAACCCTCCCAAGTTTTCCCACCACTTCTTTCATCTTTTGCCTTATCAGAAAAAAAATCGGTTAAGGAGGAAAAGATGGAATAGCTGCACAATGCCTCTTGAGTATTAGCACTAGGAGTCCCCCTCGAAGCACCCTCAGAGCACACTTTCCTTGTGTCCGCTGCACCCATAGTCCCTTATTTAATATTTATCCCCCACTCCTGATTGTGTACTTTGCTTAAGATGAGGAATATTATCCAGGTTTTCTTTGTGTGTGACCCTCCTCTCTCTCTCTCTCTCTCTCTCTCTCTCTCTCTCTCTCTCTCACACACACACACACACACACACGTTGTGCTGTGTGTCGTGCCCCCCCCCCAGTCCCTGAAGCATGATTGTGCAACAAATAAACATCAGAGATCTGCTCTCCCTGTGTAAGCCTGGTGACAAAGGAGACTCAACTTTATCCGCATGCCATGGTCACAATAATAATCAATTTGTGGGATTTCCAGCCACGCATGTTTGTTGCACTGCACGGTGGAAGTCGAGCTGATCCAGCTCTTCTCAAACAAGGACAATGTTCAGCATGGCAATACCAGGATACAGTAATACCTTGGATTACAAGTAACTTGGTTTGAGAGCATTTTGCAAGACAAGCAAATTTTTAAATATTTATTTAATTTTTTGTGACTTGATATACAAGCGACGTCTTGCAATACAAGTACTGTAGTACGGCTTAAATTAAAAATCTCTGTATAAATTTTTTGGGGGGGATTTCGTTTTGATATAAGAGTGTTTTGGATTACAAGCACGTTTCCGGAACGAATTATGCTCTCAATCCAAGGCATGACTGTACTTTAAATGAGAGTGATGCTTACCGTAATCTCCAGGCAGACCCCTCAAACGGATCCTGGCGTGCATGCATTGCCTTGGGGGCCAAACTCGATAGGATGCCGCTTGAACTTGCAGTTGTTGTTGTTGTTTTACAGCCAATAGGTTCAGCAGTGGGGGAGGCTTTTAAATCTGAACTGCAGAGTGCGCGGAGGAGGTTTTATTCCTTCCCTCCCCTGCTGCAGTGCCAACGATCCCCACCGTTTATTTACTAAAAACGTTGTTATACCCCCTGTTATCTTTTTTTATTTACTAAAAACGTTGTTATACCTCCTGTTATCTTTTTTTATTTATTTAAAAAATATGGTTTTAAGACAGTGTGTAAAATTAAACATCATAACAAGAATGCAGGAATAAAAGCAGTAATTAAGGCAGACACTGGAAGGCGGGATTCAGTGGAACATCTCAAAGCACAGGAACACTCTCTACTCTGTGCTGGTCAGACCTCACCTTGAATGCTGTGCTCAGTTCTGGACGCTACACTCCAAGAAGGATTCAGAGAAGTTGGGATGAGTTCAGAGAAGGGCCATAAAGATGATCAGGAGACTAGAAACTAAGTCCTGTGGGGAAAAGGTTGAAGGGGGGATATGATAGCTCTTTTCAAGTACCTAAAGGGAAGGGCTGCAATCTGTTCTCTGTGATCCAAGACTACAGGACATGAAATAACGGGCTTAAGTTACAGGATGGCAGATTTCGGCTGAACATCAGGAAAAACTTCCTAGCAGTCAGAGCAGTCAGACAATGGAACCAATTTCCTAGGGAGGTGGTGGGCTCTCTGTCGCTAGAGGTATCCAAGCAAAGACTGGGCAGCCGTCTTCTCAGGGATGCTTGAAACAGGATTCCTGCACTGAGCAGGGGGTTGGACCCAATGGCCTAAATGGTCCTTTCCAACTCTATGATTCTATGGTCAATATGGGAAGAAGCACTCCTTCAGGTATTTGGGACCCAAGTCATATTTGAGTCTGAAACTGCTATTAGCCCTGGGAAAGCGCCCATTGGCACCAATAGAAGCTTCTCTTCTGGGGTTAATAGCAGCTTTGGGGGGCTTTTTTTGGGGGGAGCAGGGTGTTCATCAGGATCATGGCAGGGTTAAGCCTCCACTCCCTATGCATCATGTCCCTGATGAAAATTCCCTCCCCCAGCCTAGTAGCAGCTATTAACTTTTAAAACACACGCACACAACACAACTTCGAGTAACACATTTAGTGTCATGTCTAGTTTGGCTCTCATAGTAGAGGTCAACATAGAGCAAGGGTCCCCAACCTTTTTTGGGGTTGCTGGGCACATTTTGAATTTTGAGAGGGTGTCATGGGCACTCTAACAAAATGGCTGCCATGGTGGGCATGGCTGGTCACAAATCACTCATTTTCCACGAGGCAAACTGGTAAAACTAAAAAAAAAAAAAGGTAACTTTCCCAAGAACCTAAATACAAGGTGGAGGTGGGATCTGAACTCCTAAACACAAAACTACTCTTTTGAACCCAAATAAACATGGTGCTGGAGGGCAGCACTTCACACTGTAGCAGCATGGCAACCTTCCAGTTTTTTAAAAAATAAAAATAAATCAAAAAAATTAAGAAATAAAATTTAAATCAGGAGGAGCGGGGAGTCTGGTGGGCTCCAAGAATGGTGTCCGTGGGTTCCACATTGGAGACCCCAGTTGTAGGCCCTGGCATCCTCAAGGGAGACGTGCACAAGGCACCTATGGCATCATTGATCACCAGTTACCAAGGCAGCATCAACTTTGCTCTCTTCACCGCCTGTCTCACGGTTCCTTGGTTCCATTTCCTTGCCAGAGCCATGCAGAGAGGTAAAATCTTTCCAATTAATAGACCACTGATGTGTTCCCATTTGGAGGCATCTACATTATTGCAGATTGTTTTATTTTTCACTAGTGAATGAACCTAGTTTTGCACAGGTTGGAACAGCCCTTCCTTTCCTACAGTGGCGCCTTCATGCAAACTTATGCAGCTGTCAGAACTGAACACATTGTGCCTGCCCAGCCTGAGTGAAGACATACCTGCTGGCACCCCTAAGCACAGCCCCTGCCATCGTGCACCACTATAGCCCCCTGAGGGGGTCTGTCCACTCCATTCCCCTGAGGGGGGGCTGCCCTACAGCAGAGGGGAGTGGGCAGGTGTACAACTCTGTCCCTCGGCCTACTAATCTCCCTGTGCTTCAAACTGTATGGACTGCAAAGCTATGTGCTGGTAGGGAAGTCTGCCCCCTAGTGGCTGAGGGTGTTACTGTAGGCTTCAATCACTTGGAAATATTAAAATTAATGAGTGTGTTTTAAAAACAAAAATAATCCCCGAGGGCCCCTTTAGTGTGCATGCTGGGTTTTAGGTGTCTAGGTTTCATGGTCTTGGTGCTACAGCACTGACGGACGGAGAGACAGACACACATCCTCTTTTGTTATCATAGATTTTTCAGCATACAGTCATGCCTTGGATTGAGAGCATAATCCGTTCCGGAACCGTGCTTGTAATCCAAAACACTCTTATATCAAAGTGAGTCTCTGGCGGGCATGAGCAGGGCCAATTTCGGCCCGCTACGCCTGCTCGAGGCGAGCGGTTACATCCCTACGTATTGCAAGATGTCGCTTGTTTATCAAGTCAAATTTTATTTTAAAAATTTGCTTGTCTTGCAAAACGCTCTCAGACTAAGTTACTTGCAATCCAAGGTATTACTGTATACGTGTTTAGCATGCTAGGTAGTGCTTTTATTTCTGACTTTTAACAGGATCCATATTAATAGAGCCAGTGTGGTGTAGTGGTGAGAGTGTTGGACTGGGACTCGGGAAATCTGGGTTCTAGTCCCCGCTCAGCCATGAAACTCACTGGGTGACTTTGGGCCAGTCACTGACTCTCAGCCTGACCTACCTCACAGGGTTGTTGTGAGGATAAAATGGAGAGGATGATGATTATGTAAGCCGCCTTGGGTTCCTTGCAGGAAAAAAGGCGGGGTATAAATATAATAAATAAATAAATAGGCGGCAGCACATCCCATGCAGCACCATTTTGCTTGGCTGCGCTGCCTCATTTGAGGAAATCTCCCCCCCCCCCGGATCATTGTGCCCCATCTTCCATACATTCCTTTACAATCACAAGGTCCTGGGTGGATGAACGAACCCACCTTCTTGGTCATTGTAAAGAGGCCATGGTTCCTGTGAACAGTTTCCCCTGTGGAACAGGTCGTGCCACGGCAACATGACCATGCGTAAACGCGTGTTTGTTGCATGGAAGGGGAGGTTTTCCAGCTCCTAATAATCTGGCTGCAACATATGTACGCCTTCACTTTTGTGGAAGCCAAATAAACATGGTGAGATGGATGAAAACTGTGAAGAAAAGAGCCTTTGGGGGTTCCTACATGCACACACACACACACACACACACACACACCCTCATGTGTGAACTGGCTAAAGGCTGGGAAGAGGCGATGGCGCCTGGAAGTCCTGAAAGTCCGGTCTACGGCTTTCAAATGCAAATGTAGTTCAGGCCCAGTAAGTCAAGAGTCATGAGTTCCCCTCCCCCTGTCTGGCCAGGTGAAGTGCATCATGATTGGCTAAGAAGCAGCAAAGCTACAAGAAGGAAGAGGGGAGGGGGAAAGAGCTATTTCCCAACGTGTGGGTTTTTGTCTTTGTCTTTGCTCATCGCGTGGCTGCCGGCTGTTGGAGCAATGGCGGTAAGCCAGGAGAGGCCCAAGCCTTTGGGTAGCCTCAGGATACGACCCCAGGTAGCTCCTGGTGAAATTAGCTGAATGAGGGCTCTAGAAAGGCATGCCTTATGGAGGGCTACCCATCTCGGACCTTTGGGTAGGTAAATTAGTCCTCCCGTGCAGCAAGGCTGTGCTGGATCTAACCCTGGAAGAGAACTGACCCCCAGGTAACAGAGTTGTGTGCCTGGGAGATATTAAGGAATCAAGTTTTGTTATTTTGCAGCTTTACTGTGTACCAAAGTGTCTCTCTCTAATTTTGTGTCCTTCCCTCATTTCCCTATTGGTTGTTGTAAAATGCTACCAGAATAAACCTCCTTTGGGTTTTTACCCCACATAGTGTTTGTGGATTGCTCTGTGGCTTCAGTAACTAAATCCAGGTTACAGACAAAAGGCCAGTCCCTAAACAGAGATTCAAGTAAGATTGCAGACAGCTGAGGCTGGCAATCTGGTACCTTGAGATTTCTGGGGGTCTTGGGTCCTTTAGAGTAGGAAAGGGTGGGGGTGTGGCGGGTCAGCCAGCCCCCCCCCTCCTCCACAAAAACATTGCAAAGCCAGCAAAGAAAGGAAAAGAAAAGGCAGAATAGATTACAGCAACAATGGGGTGGAATATTGAATGAATCAAGTCATCAAAAGGATGAATGAGGGTTACAGCCTCCCCCCCCCCCACTTGACAGAGGCTCCATAACTTTAAAAAATAAATAAATGCCATAACAAGCTAGGAATTCCGCAGCTTGAATTGCTGCCTCACAGCTAGAGGTTAAAGGCATAGCATTTTTGTTGGGGGCAGGGGTGGAGTGGGAGATGGGAACCCTGCGGAAACGGTGATGGGAAGCCCTTGGGCTGGATCCAGCTTCCTTGTTGCACCTGCAGAATGGATACCACTGTCAGAATGGGGCTTCCACATCCTCTCCCCCTTTCTGCAGCCCCCTGTGTGCTCCAGAGGGTTGGGGGATCCACCTGCAGAGATTTGGAGGCTGCATGAGGGGGGGCTGCAGGAGGGAGGAGAAGATGCGGGTGTCCCGTCCTGCCGGCGGTATCCGTCCACAGAAGCAACTAGAAAGCTGGATCCAACCCTGTGTGACTGAAAATTGGAAAAGGCAATGTTTGCAGCTGTCCTCTCCTGGAGCTATCAAAGAGATCCAATGTGCAGTTATAATAATTATTTCTCAATTTGTGTCTACATATATAAATCAGCTTCTGCAAATATTATGCAAATGGGTGCCCTCTTTTCTCCTCTGTTTCGGTGATTCATAAGTGGTCACCCTATTCCCCACCACCACCACCACCACCATGCGTGTTCACTGTATGTGCAGCAATCATGTGAAAGTGTATGCATTCCTTGGAAAAGATCTGCCTTCCTTTGCTGGAGGTTTCTTAGTTACAGCCCTTCTGCCTTAACTTTCATTGCATAATATGTTGCACTGTAGCCCTCACTACTGTAGCAAGAAGCTCAAAAGAAACAGCGATGTGTCATGTGTGCTAAACTACAGGAGGAGGCAGAAAGTAGGTCTCCAGATGTCTTGGTCTTCAACTCCCAGCATTCCTGACCATTGGCCATGCTGGCAGGGGCTTCTGGGAGATGGTCCCAGACATCTGGAGATCTACCTTCTGCTCACCCCTGTGCTAAAGGATGCTGTGCTGTGGCTTCCCCTGACAAGTGGGTGGAGCTTCTGTCACTTCCCCTGGCACGTGTGCAGAGCTCTGGGGAGAAGGGCTTTCCCATCAGAAAATTCTGTGTCATTATAATTTCCTCTGGAAAAGGTGCCTGCAAATGGAAGATATGAGAGATAAGGCAAGTTTGAAATGAAAGAACAGAGCTGTGACTGAGAACAATGCCAAGTGCCTATGGCTCTTTTGTGCACACAAAAGAGCCACAAAACAACCAACTAGCTAACCCCATGGCTTTCCAGGAAAGAAGAGCCCAGGTTGCACCTGGTAGAAATGGGAACAACTCTGTTGCAGCTGAAGGCTCAGATCCAAAGAGCCTATGTTAGGTGAACCCAAGAGGTTGGACGAGCAGTGGGCTTTTTTTTTGTTGCTGCTGCTTTTTTGGGGTCTTCCTGAAAGAGTTGAATCGACACTACAGAAATGTGTCTCAAGTTCTCAGTTTCAAAAGCAATTTGTTGTGTGTTAAGGGAGAGCTGCTCTCATGGGCCATTGGGCTGAAAGAAGTATGTTCATGGTTCTTTTGTGTGTTTGTCGGGGGTGGGGGTGGATCCTGGCCCATGTTGTGTCACTTTACAACAGCAAGGGAATCCTGCCCCACAGCTTGCACTACTGGTCAAGTCAACTAACACATGTTGTGTGTTAGCCAGTGTGGTGTAGTGGTTAGTGTCAGGCTGGGACATAGGAGATCCACTGTTCTAGTTCCCACTCAGCCATGAAGCTCACTGACTCTGTCTAACCTACATCACAGGGTTGTTGTGAGAATAAACATGGAGGAGGACTATGTAAGCCACCTTGAGGTCCTTGCAAGAGGAAAAAAGATGGGATATAAATGTAATAATAACAATAAAATAAAAGTGACTTCATCATGTTCCATCAGGGCCAAATGCAATCTAAGCTTCTCTTGGACATTCTCATAAGTTGCTATCTGCTACCATTAGCTGGATTAAGCTGTGAAAGAGAAAGAGAGAGAGAGAGAGAGAGAGAGAGAGACTGGAATTTGCCTTTCTGAACAGTAATGAATGAGGATCCTGATGCCTGCAGCTAGAAGCATTTCATCCATACAAAGAAACCATTTATTATCTTCTCCTTTTTTAGAAAAACCCTTCCTGTTGCAAGTGGGTATCTCTATCATTTAGCCACAAAACACAGGAGAGGAAAATCCAAGTTGGTATAAAAGTTAAATATGTGTTGCTATTTCTTTCTTTTGTGAAACTAGACATTACAGTTTTTGGATCTTTTCTAAAGGACAGTCAATCAGTCTGACTGCACAGGTCCAAAACTGAAAAAAAGCAAAAAGCTTGTAAATGTAGATTAGATGGAGAAAATTACAGAGGAAACTTCAATTGGAGAACAGTCAGAGGAATGTTAATTCTAACTGGAGTTTGTATAGCATAATACAAGAGGCTAACTGGATGTCCACTAGAGGTGGGTGAATCTATCAGTTCCACTTTCTCCCACATTTAATTATTTTTTTAAAAATCTAGTTCTTTCTCTCCCAGATATGAAGAACTTAATTTTGGCAAAATCTAATTAAAAATGAACTGAAATGAAATTCTCACCCATCTGCACTGGCCAAATTCTGTAGGTGCAGCTACTCCCAGCACGGCAAGTACCATGTTGTGCCTGCCTGCCTTGTAGCTGTGAAAAATGAGCTCATCAGATAAAAAGAGGTGGCAACCCTAATTCACCACTAACATAGTTGAGTACACAGGGATTCAAACCCAGACTTTTAGGAGCTAAGCACTCAACTCCCTGCGCCCAGACAGAGACATCTGTCAGTTCTGGTTTCTCCCACATTCATTTTTTAAAAACCTCTATTGCCCCAAATATGGAGAACATAAATTTGGTAAATTCTTATCAAAATGAACCAAAACAAAATTCTCGCCCATCTCTACTGATCCATTGTAGAGTAGTGAACACAAAATGAATCTTGGGGCTCTTTAAAAAAAAGAGATTTGTTGTGGCAGAAACTTTGATGGGCGAGTACAGAGTCCCCTGCATCAGATGCATGAAGTGCACATACCATTACTGTGGACAGATACATGAATGGTAAACTATGGAGCCAAAAGGCCTTGAAATGCAAACATTTTGGCCTTTGGGCCCCACTATTTTATAATTTCTTCTTTGTATCCATGTACATACTGATAGGACAAAACGTGATTTTACAACAAATAGCATTTCCAGGCTTTATAATGACCAAACACTGAAAAAGCACACCGACTTAAACTGTGGAGTGACTCCTGTAGTTCTGTAATACCTACCAACTAAGGGTAATGCTTCATGCATCGGACAAAAAAACGACAAAACATTCTGTTTCCAGTACATGTCAGTTTCGCATGTATTCCGTCCTGTTTCTGCCTTAATCTGCCAACCCTCCTCCTCCTCCTCCTCCTCCTCCTCCTCCTCCTCCTCCTCCTCCTTCGTTTTAATGTGCATGAAAATTCACATTTAAAAATTGCCATGATTTTTGAGCAATTGCTGATTTTTGTGCATTTTGATATGTTTCTACAGACATCCCCCCCCCCCAATAAAGAAACATTTCCAACATGTATTGGGAACAGTCTGTGGAGCTGACCTACTGACTCCCAAGGCAAGTGTGCACATGATGACATCTTCAGGCTGCAATCCTATACTAGTATATACCACTGAATTCAATGGGGCTTACATCTGAGTAGACATCTAGAGGCTTCCCCTGTTGATCTTAGAATGCTTTATAATGTTTTGTGCATGAACAAGACTTCAGGGGTACAGCTATTTTTTTCTTTTCTTTTCCTGGTTTGTTTGTTTGTTTAAATGGGATTCTGAACTATGCCCACAATAGCAGTGGTTTGTGATTACTATATTCAGTGCTGGCCACCTCAGCCCATCAGCCTTCTATTCCGCTTTGAAGGACCAGCATGACTTACAGTTTCTTTTGTCTGCCATTCAGGCAAAAGTCATCAGAGAACGCAGCTTAAAGAACATTTTATATACCTAAGTCAAATCAATTAAAAAACCACTTCTTCCTGTCTTTGGTTAATTTAAGCAGCCATCTAATTGTGGACCCCAATGTGCCTACTGTAAATGCACGGTTGGTTTTATTGAAGAATCTGTAGGCTAGGAACTTGATTTATTCTTCCTTCTTCCCTCCTCACTGCATTGGCTCTCCTGCTTCCCGCTGATGCGATCTTTCTCCACGATTGCCGACTTCAGCCTCCTCCCTGTCCTAATTATCAGGGCCTCCACACAAAGCAGAAAGAGAGAAAATCCTCTGGTCTATTTTAAGGTGTAACAGAGACGAAGGTGGTGAATCCACGGGAAGCCGTGACAGCTCACAAAGGGCTGCCTCTCTTTGCAGTTGCTTATTTGATGGAAGTTCTTTGTCTACGGCACACATTCAAAAGGAGATCTCGGCTTTCTTGGGAGGCTCCTTGGAGCTCCTCTGAAGCTCACATCCTTTTGAGAACAATCCGTGACCTTCTCGACCTTGGGCAAAAACGCTGTATCATTCATCTATATTAACAAAGCTTGGACTTTTCTAAATGTAGACACCAATATCTTCTGCTCTCAGTAACTGAGAGATGTTTTCTTGGTGTCCATCCAGCCTCTCATGGGTGAAACTTTAGAGATCTTGAACTCACAATATGCTTCAGTTCAGGGATGGCAAACCTGTGGCCCTCCAGATGTTGTTGGACTCCATCAATCCCAGCCAGCATGGCCAATGTTCAGGGATAATGGGAGCTGTAGTTCAAAAGCATATGGGGTGGGTCACTGATTCCACACCCCTGCTTTAGTCATTTACGGAACTGGGCACCCTATGGTTTGTATCCAATGTTAGTCTAACCTAAGGCCCATTCATGTCAATGGGACTACTCTAAGTAGCAGTAACATTGGATACAAACCATGCATCTTCATGAATTCCTCAACTGCAGATTAGGGTGTACAACCATCCATTATCTAGTGGTCCCACAAATGTATTCTCCACCTGGGCTGGGCTGGCTCTACCTTGATCCTGCCCACTGGCCCAACTTGTGGGGGCAGGTCTAAAAATAAATAAATCAAAAGTTGGTGACCACACTCTATATGTGCCTACAGAACAGGTTCTTATTAGAAATCTGCAGGAAATGCAAGTGATGATTAAGGCCCAGTCGACACAAACATCACAGTTACTGCTTGGGCAGTTTTTTTACTGGCCTGCTTGGATTTTTAACTAGACCAGCTGGGTCATAGGATATAGAGTTGGAAGGTGCCTACAAAGAATAAAAATCAATTTCCTTTGGGCCCCATTCCACAGTTAACCATCACTGTGATAGTGCAGAGTAGATAGCTTGAGGATGGACTTTGCTGGGTCAACTCAAAGGATTCCCCGAAAAGCTATGTTTAGATGCAAACCTCAATTTTATATATAGAGAGATGCAATTACATTACACTTAACTGATTTTATAATACAAGATAAGTTTAAAGTAGCTAAAGTGTGTGTGTGTGTGTGTGTGTGTGTGTAAATAAACATTATGTGGGGACATTAGCTGAGTTCTCCTGCACCTGTGTTAATATTGTGGAAAATTCCCCAGGGCTGACTCAGATTGGCAATTATGAGCAAAAATGGGAACATTCAGAAAATGTTATTTTTTGAGAGAGAGTTCTAAATTCACTTGTAATTGCCACCTTCTGTGACTTTCTAAATCCCTCCTCCATAAGTCTCTAAACAACCATGCCTGGTTCCCTCTCCTCTGTCTCCTTCTCCTTTATGACAGCTACAGCAGCAGGAGGAAGGAGTTCGTCTCTGGATCAGGACCCCTCCCTCTCTTTTCCCCTTCTCCTTCCCCCTCCTCTCCTTTCTCTTTTGCTGTTACAGTGGCATTCCAGGTACCAGGGATCACAGGAAATTCAATTTTCCTAGGGAACTGATGTCCATATTAATAATAGGTACCATAATAAAACTAGAGCTTTTTCTGCATGGGTGGCTGGGTGGAATTTTAGATTAATCTTTGCAGGGAACAGGTGAAATCAAAGAACATATAGGTGTGTGTAGGGGGATGGGGGATAGGCTTATTTATTTATTTTTTTTAAAGGTGTCTGAGGTCTTTCTTTCAACAGAAAAAAGGAGGGACTCTGCAGGTGCTTCTTCAAGCAGGGACTTTGTTGTCCTCAGCAGCCTAGCAGCATTTCCTTAGTAAGTAGGGAAAAACTGCCCCATGGGAATGAAATGCTTGCCAAACTTCTTTTTGCTAGTCAGAGAAAGAAACAGGAGAATTTCAGCCACCTTCTCTTTAAAGGTAAAGTGCTTTGATTTTGCCTGTCCTTGACATCTGCCAATATTTTCCCTTCCCCATTTTTCTGGGAAACTAATGGTTCCACAAAAGTAGGTGGGGTTATTTGACCCAGCCTGACCCAGTCATTCATGCTAGTGTCAGGTGCCTTAGGAAAATTACATTTCCCAGAGCTCCCGGTGTCCGGACCTCTATCATAGAAACCTCCCAGGTGCCAGGGAGCAGGAGAGGGAGGAAAGAAAGCGACCATCCTCCAACCCAGCTGATGGAGCGGCAGCCAGGCAAGTAAGTGAATGGGTGGGAGCAGGAGGAAGGAGTTCGTCTCTGGATCAGATTAAAATCCAAGCCAGAGAAGAACTCTGACCTTCACCCGCTGTTGACTGATGCCTTCCATACAGAGGTAAATGTGGGGGCCATCATCGGTGATCGTCACTGTGGTGGGTGATAGCCGATTTCCCAGTGACTCCAGGGGATTGGCTGTTGATGTTACTCTGATGACTCATATTGCAGTGGCAATTACAGTGTTTTCTACTTTGCTGCGAGGAGTGCACAGCGTCGTGTGACAACATTACACCACTGTGCGTGCACTTCCGTAGAGGGACTTTAGGATCAGCCTGTCCAGGTTTCTAAAGTCCTTCCTTGATCTGAAGCAAGGAATAGGGTTTGGGGAAGGGCCGGGGTTGGTTTTTTCTGCAGGTTTTTCCAAACCATCCAAATTGTTGTCGATGCTGCTACTTTACTGAACAGTATGCATGGATATATTAGTATCAAAAGTGTACATTCAGCTTTGCCTGCAAGTACATGTTGCCTAGTTTTGGCTGTCTGGTATCCCTGTGTGCCAGAATGAGTTGAAACAGCAGGTATCTGCATCTGGGTAATTTTTCCAGATTAATAAACTTGGCTTACATGGGTACGATCCTGTGTCTGTGGTTACCTCTCCCAGAGGAAAACCTGATCTTCCTATCTTTGCATATTTCAAATACTAATATATTTTCATGTACGAAAATAAAACTCAACCCATCAAAAGAAAGTCCCTGAAGGGAGGGAACACACAAACTAGGCTAGTTTAAAAATGGAGAGGTGCTAACGCATTATGCATCTCTTCATTGCAGCACATAATCTTTTAATGACCCTGTTCACAGAGGAAGGCTGTGTAACTCCCCTTTATGCACGAATCACTACTTCTGGGAATAGAAGAAACTGTCTCTATGTACAAGGCCACCATTGAAGTGATTTCACTAGCTGGTAGCCTGATCCTAAACCCATTTTAACTAAACACCTTCCCACTAAAGATGACTGGAGTAGGAGGGGTAAGGGTGGGAGTTACTTGTTCATTAAAATGGGGGAATGATCAGTAGTTCACTTAGGGCGCAATATTATGCATGTTTAGTGAGAAAAAAGCCCTACAACTCTCAGCATTCCCCAGCCAGTATGGCTGGCTGGGGAATGCTGGGAGTTGTAGGACTTTTTTCTCTCTAAACATGCATAATATTGTGCCCTTAGTTAGAGACTGGGCTTAAATAGCTTATGAGGCCCACCCCCTTCTTAGATGGTAATATATATTACTTCATTTACTTCAAAATGTGGCAGGCCAGCCCTGCTGCATTTGGGGATCCTTCTACTCATTCTGCTGGGGGTGGGGGTGGATGTCTGCCCGAAAAGCCTGTCCTGATGGCACCACTGGGAATAATGGCTCTCTTTCTATATTTTACTTTCAATTAATCACACCGAACAAGATTTCTCAGAGGTCGCTTAGGGTCAAAAGGGTTGATTCTACCTACCCATGCCTTAAGGTCTTCTATGGAAATCCTTCTTTGATTGCCCCTCAGTCCGAGGTTTGGATGGTGGCAACAAGATATGGGGCCTTTTCCATTGGTGACCCCCTGGCTCTGGAATTCTCTCCCTAGAGCAGCCTGGTGCCTATATTATTATGTTTCCTGGGCCAGGCTAAGTTGTACCGGTTCTCTCAGGCATTTTAGTATTTTGAGCAACTGAAACTCTACTATTTTAGACTCTGTGGTGTGATTCTTAGCTTCTGGACCTGATGGTGGCTTTAGTTTTTGTAATCCATATTGTATTTTATTATGCTATGTCGATACGTGCCTTTTAGGGTTTTGATGCTATGCTGGGTTTTAATTGGTTTGTTGTGATTTTATTATAACATGCTTTTAATCTTTCTGTATAATGCCTAGAGAACTCATTTAAGGAGGTAGTTCAATAAATAAATAAACAAGTGTGCTCCTTCCCAACCCCACTTCAGATTACTTCATACATAAGCTACCCTGTGTCCTGTTCTGTGGTCCCTTGAGGCTTGCAGGGGAAGCTGGTAGCAAAATCAAGAAAGTAGGACCTTGGATAGCTCCAAGTAGGTCCTGCTGGCTGGAATTCTCTCCAACTAGAACAATTGAAATATGTTGTCTCAGCAGATAGTTAAAGCCAACTGAAGCTTTATGGTCAGCTCCACCCCTCCTGGAAGAACTGACTGGATTGTTAAAGGGCCCTTGTCTGATTTTGTAGCATGAGACTTGTGCAAGGCTGGGGAGATGAAGGCTCTGCCAGGGCTGTGTTCTCTGGCTGGGAGGGCTCTAAAGAAGGCTTCCCCTACCCCCAACAAAGTGGCCTGTGCCTTTTCTTCATCAGAATCCTCTCCTGCACATTGGTGCCAATGGCTGGGGCTCACAACACTCTGCCACAACTGATAGAGAGCTGTTTTGTTCTTTATAGCAACGTAGGACCTGGAACTTTCTGGAGCTTTGAACATACTGCGCACTTAGGTGCAGCTCAAGGATGCAGTTCTTCCTTTGATACTATTTCCACATTCACATAAGCATATGAAATTCAAGCCATCTTGGGCAATAGGCAGAGGATGCTGTCATCCATTCTTGCGCAGATGTGCAATGGAACCGTTCCCTGCATAATAACTTCCACCGATGCTTGTGACTTTATTGTCTGCTTTTTTTACTACTAGAAAGTGATCTTGCTCTGAGGGGGGAGAAAAGTAAAAACAACCCAAACCAAAGAATGTTGACAAATTAAATATTGATCTAGTTCTGCATGCTGGGAGGGGGAAATTGCAAAAAACCAAAGCAAACAAACATAAAAGACAGCAGTGATTCATTTGCCTGTGTGCTGGAGGTGATGCCAGAAGCATTAATGGGTTTAACTGTTTCAGCAGTCAACTCCGGATGCTGTCAGATAGAAAGTGACTCGGGAGCCGTCTCTGACTGTTGACACTAAAACTGCAACCTCCCTTAAGCATCTTAGCATCCAGAGTCAGATTTTATAAATGGTGTGCATGTGGAGGTGGGGGAAAGTGGGGGGATGGATGGGGAAAAGGGATTTTCTGGTCATATTATGTGTATGGAATGGATGCCTCATTCCCCCTGAACAGGGGCTTAGTCAGATCACCCTAGTGATATTCACGACCCATGATCCATACGAACATTTACTTCAAAGCGGTGCTGCTTCACACTATTATCCTTCGGGGAAATCCTGTGTACGCTCCCCAAGACAGAGTATTAATTTAGTTGTTCAACTTATGAGTCGAAGTACGATGTACACAGATGTAAAATAAAACAATAAAGGCCAATAAAAGCTAAAGACAGCAGCAAAATCACAATGTATGATAATGGACACCTAAGAGATCTAAATATCCACAGAGGTAAAACATCTCTGAAATACTACCTCTCTCTCTCCCTCCCTCCCTCCCCTCTCTCTATATATAGATGGAGGGAGAAGTTAAAAGGCTTAAGAGAATAAAAACATCTCTTTCTGGCACTGAAAGGTCAACAATGAAGGTGCCAGGTGGACCTCTCTAGAGAGGGCATTCTACAATGGGGGGGGGGGTTACCACAGAAAAGGCCTGGTCACAAGTTGCTAAACCCTTGGAGCAGGACCACTGATGATGATCTCAGGAATGGGTAGGAACCTATGAGAAAAGGTAGGTGGTCCTTCAGATACAGTGTCCCCAAGCCATGAAGGGCTTTATAGGTCAAAAACCAGCACCTTGAAATGAACTGGGAGCCAGTGAAGATGGTAAAATCCTGGCGTAACATGATCATAATCATGGAACCCAGTTCCAGTCATTACTCTTGCTGCCATATTTTGTACTAACTGAAGTTTCTGGGCTGTCCTCAAAGACAGCCCCATGTACAATGCGCTGCAGTAATTCAAACAGGAGGGTCTGTTTGAGGCTAGGCTATCAGCATCAGGGTAAAGCCATACATGTGTCCTCTGCAACGTGGAGGGGGAGTGCCCTTTACCAGCTTAGACTGGCATGTACTTGGCATGCCCAGTCTAAGTAGTTGGTAAGAGGTGCTCTGGGCCACAGAAGATACTGGTGCCTCTAGGAACAGATAGGTCCACACACAAGCACCCCAAACTATGAAGTTGATCCTTTAGGGCAGCCTTCCCATACATAGCACCATTTAGATGTTTCGGACTACAACCCACATCATCCCTGACCATTAGCCATGCTGGGCTGGGGTTGATGGGAGTTGTAGTCCAAAACATCTGGAGGTCATCCCATTGGGGAAAGGCTCCTTTGGGGGGAGTGCAACCCCTCCCAGAACAGGCTGAACACCACTGTCCCAGATAGATGAACCAGCCACCAAATGAAACTCCATTGTATGCATGTATGTATTACGTTTCTATTCCTCTCAATAGCCAAAGCTCTCTTGGATCTTAGGGTCAGGGCAGGTATGGAAGGAGACAATCCTTCAGGTAACCTGGCCCCAAGCCATTTAGGTATGTTAATACCAGCACTTTGAATCAGGGCAAGACATGGACTGGCAGCCAGTGCAGATGAAAAAGTACTGGCATAATATCATCATGTTGGCCAGTCCCCATTAACAATCTTGCTGCCCTATTTTGGACCATCTTATCTGGATTGAGTTTCTGTTTATTGGCCCTCATTCAGTCCATTGGTGTGGCCAAGCACTGATTAAGCACTTCCACCTGGATCATTCATTCAGATGCAAAAGGAAGAAAGAAAGAAAGAAAGAAAGAAAGAGCATATTGATCGGCATATCAATATCATGATATTGTCATGAGCATATTGATCACATGGCACTCTAAATCTCTGGATGATCCAAGGCCAGTGTACATCAGTGTACAGACACACTAGAAAGGCAGGTTGTGTGTGTGCGTGTGTGTGTGTGTATATATAATTTCCTGCTCCTCCCCCAACTTGTGGCATTTGGGGTGCAATCCAATCGGGATGTCCATAACCTTCCGAACTTGGAGGATTACAGCATCCTATGCAGAGCGGGAGGAGCATGGAGCTGAAGGTTGCCTCCGTGCTCCTCCTGCCCTGCAAAAGAGCTAGATGGTCGATTTCAGCCATCTACGTGTGGTGCCTCAGAGCAGAAGGGAAGGAGGCTGAGGCACTGCCAGGATACATCGTATTTTGGTGGTGCCAGTCTCCTCCCCTCCCCACCCCCAAAAGCCCTTCCCCAGGGTCGCTCTTAGGACCTTGGAGATGCAGCTGGCATGGTTCTTTCCATGCAGGCTGCGAGAGGGGTGCGGGGGGTCCAAAAGTGGATCCCCAGCTACGAGGTTGGAGTGATTCTCTGGACCTCATAGCTGGGGATCCGAGCAATCATATGGCTGTCTAGGCACTGTCTAGCGGCTATAGTATTGCTCTGTTAAAGATTGATGTTGGTGGCACCTTTGGCCTAGGTTGCCTGGTCTATTGAGGCTTCCACCCTGAGATGCAGCAGGCAGAGCCTGGGAGCTCGGTGTGTGCCTGGCAGTGGAACAGCAACAAAGCCTACTGGTGGCTTCTGGGGGCAGAGAATAGCACCTGACCTTGCCTGGTACATAGGAACATAGGAAGCTGCTTTATACAGAGTCAGACCCTTGGTCCATCTAGCCCAGTATTGTTGACACTGACTGGCAGCAGCTCTCCAGGGTTTCAGGAAGGATTCTTTCCCGGACCTACCTGGAGATGCCAGGGATTGAACTGGGGACCTTCGGCACGCAAAGCAGGTACTCTACCACAGAGCTACAGCTTCTCCCCTTGGTGCCGGGCCTGATGGACATGGTGTTATGAAGCATTTAAGCCAAGCACAAAATAGGTGGCCCCTTGATTCTGGCTCCTTACCCTGAGATTTTACTTCTTTTGCTAAGAAGGAGGCTAAAAGCCTAAAAGGCCAAACCCTGAGACCTGGCAACTCTGCCTGTGGCCTGTCACTGTTGCAGCTAAATTCAAGGTCATGGGTATCCACAGCCGTCGGTGAGACTGCATGGAGGTGTCATTAGGATGCTGATGATACTCTACCTTTCCTTCTCTATAGATTCCTAGCTCTATAGCCTTGACACTTCCTAAAATTTCCTGACCATGATGGGGGACTGGATGGGGCACACCAGTGGAAAGTGAATGCAATCAGGAATGAGGAGATTCATGGTTTGCAGACCTTCATTGGAAGGGGTATCTCAACTTTAGAATCTAAGCCTAAATGTAGGGACAAAAATCAAAACTGTACCAGACACAGGATACATAAACATAGAGTTTCAGAAAAGAGAAGAATGCCTCAGGTGGATACAGTTTCTCTCTCTCTTTCCCTCCCTCTCCCTCTGTGTGTGTGTGTGTGTGTGTGTGTGTGTGTGTGTGTGTGTGTGTTGCGGGGGGGGGAGGTATCAATATTATTATGTACCGTACATATTCCCACTTCCCTGAACAGTGAAACATTCCAGTTGCAGCCAGTGGAGGCTGTTGACTCCTATTTTGGTGGGGCTCCTAATCCATTGCAGGTTTTATTTAGAGCTTTATAGGAGCTATCCATGGTGCTGAACTCCATCCCCCAAATAGGTACACCACCATGGAGCACCATGCATAGCTCCTATAAAGCTCCAAATAAAAGCTGCAGTGGATTAGGAGCCCCACCAAAATAGGAGTCAACAGCCTCCACTAGTTAATGCACTTGAGGGTTTAGTTTCCTGTAGATGAGAGATGGTGTCTTAGTAATATATGCATTCCTTACAGATCTGCAATCAGAGCCTAGTGGAATCAAACAGGTACTTCTGCAGCAGGTACTAGCAGATCTGCTAATCCTGCATCTGGTTCCCCAACAGAGCAACTGTACGACACAGTGCTCCCCATTCAGCCAACTCAGAGCTCTCTCTGCCCCTCTGTTTGTCTCTTCCTCCCTGAATTCAAACCACAAACTGCTCTTTCTTTCTCAAATACAGAGAGCCAGTGTAGTGGTGAGAGTGTTGGACTGGGACTCGGGAGATCGGGTTCTATTCCCCACTTGGTCACGAAACTCACTGGGTGACTTTGTACCAATCACTGACTCTCAGCCTAACCTACCTCACAGGGTTGTTGTGAGGATAAAATGGAGAGGAGGAGGAGGATTATGTAAGCCGCCTTGGGTTCCTTGCGGGAAAAAAGGCAGGGTATAAATATAATAAATCAATCAATAAATAATACATTGCAGAGCACTTGTTCCAGCTTCCCCCACCCCTTTGCAGGTGCTTTGCCAATTTTTTTTGGGGGGGGGAACCCACCTGTCCATTAGCTTACATTGATGAAACATCAATCAACCATTTTGGCCTATTAGCAAATGTCAGGAGCTGTACTAAAGGTATTTAGGAAAAGAAGGAAAGGCAGAAGCTATCACCGACATTTTCATGCCTGAAGTGGAAAGGCAAAATGGCTTTTCCTTTCGGGTCTTCTTTTGTTTTTGTTTTTCTTCTTTTAAAAAATAGCACACATCTAAGGCTGGAACTGGCTTAATG
The DNA here is from genome assembly GCA_021292165.1 of Shinisaurus crocodilurus. Taxonomy (NCBI): domain Eukaryota; kingdom Metazoa; phylum Chordata; class Lepidosauria; order Squamata; family Shinisauridae; genus Shinisaurus; species Shinisaurus crocodilurus. Next base: position 164,076,657 of record CM037879.1, read on the forward strand.
TTTCTCCACTGAATAAAATTTACAGTTTCTTGTGCTCCACATGCCTCTGATGCAGAAGGTCAGTTAAGCATCCGGTTGTTCCCAAAACGCAGCCCCCCTCTCCCCTTTCAAACTCTCATCTTGCCAAATGTTGCTGAAATAAAAGTGTTGCCGATTGCCTGGATGTTACTCTGGACAGCAGGGCAATGACACAGCATGGGGAGCCTGTCAGTTTCTTCACAGAGCACTCATTATCTAAGTTCGCTTTGCCAGTACCTCTCCAAACACGGATAGAATCTCAATGCTGTATTCCAGTGATTTAGCGACTTTCTTTCTTTCTTTCTTTTACAGGGGACACAATGAATTGGGCATGTCTTCTGTGCTGTCTCCTGCGCATATCCTGTTCAATAGGACCTATGGCAGGGGTGGGAAACCTCAGCCTGAGGGCCAAATACGTCCCTCTGGGGTTCTCCCAGTGGCCGGGCCCCCTTCCCCTGTTAGGCTTAGTCACTGGCAATAAGAGCTTTAAGCTACAATATGCTGGTATGTTTTGTATTTTTGGCCCCGTCCCTTTTTTCTTTGCCTCCACCTTTCCCGTTGGCTCCAGCCACCATTGCAATGCAGCCCCCGAGAGCTTCTTCGAAACTGTATTCGGCCCTCAGGCTGAAAGAGGTTCCCCACTCCTGACCTACTGGAATGAATGAGTGTCCTCACGCACAAGTTCTGATCAAGGCGTTGTACACAGAAGATACCCCACGGGAATGTGATCAGGAACTGAATGGTCCTTAGGCCTACTAGCTTCCCCAAAACACAGAGCAGAAAATGGCTGCATTATTAACATGAGTCACTTATGACTACATACTTGCAAAGCTGCCAAAATCAGACGTTGCGATGCAGGCTCACAGTACAGTAGTACCTTGGATTGCAAGTAACTTGGTTTGAGAGCATTTTGCAAGACAAGCAATTTTTAAATATTTATTTAATTTTTTTTTTACTTGATATACAAGCGATGTCTTGCAATACAAGTACTGTAGTACGACTTAAATTAAAAATCTCTGTACAAATTTTTTCGGGGGGATTTCGTTTTGATATAAGAGTGTTTTGGATTACAAGCACGTTTCCGGAACAAATTATGCTCTCAATCCAAGGCATGACTGTATTGTGTTTAGATGTGGGATGGCCCAGTTCAGTCTGTGAAGGATCACTCAGCTGACCTTTGTCAAGTCCACCGTCTCCTATTTTTAACATCAGGGTTGTTACGAGAATCATGGCAGAATTATATCCTCACATGAACCATTGGGATAGCTTGGGAAGGAAACACTAAATAAATATATAATTGTGTTAATGGTGGGGTGATTCATAAGCCTTCAACAGACCAAACATTAAGTACCAAGAAGATCCCACATATACAAATGAGTGAATCCACAGCATTAATCTTGGTTACCAGACCTGTATCATGCACATCTAGACTAACATGTTGACTATACTTCAGAGAGGCAGTGTGGTGCAGTGGTGCTAGAGCAGCCTTCTCCAATCTGGTGCCCTTCAGATGTGTTGGACTTCAACTCCCAGAACACCCCCCCTCCGTATACAAACACAGTTGGATGGGGGATTCTGGGAGTTGAAGTCCAACACATCTGGAGAGCAGCAGGTTGGGGAAGGCTGCACTAGAGTGTTGGATTAGGACTAGGGAAACACAGGTTCAAATTCACACTTGGTCACAAAGTTTATCGTGTGACCTTGGGCCAGTCACTGTATCGCAGCCTAACCTCACCACATTGTTGTGTGGATACCATGGAAGGGGGAGAACCTTCTATACCACCTTATTACCTTTTGTAAATTACCTGTATAAAATGGTAATAAAGGGGTGGGGACCCTCCCAGTATGGTGTCCTTGAAAATCTTGAAGGGCAAAGCATTCTCTGTTGGCCCAGTATGGTTTATAGTTTTCTCTGTGCCTTTCAGATTCAGGCTTTCATATATATATATATATATATATATATATGGGTGTTTTTTTTTTATTCTTAAGCTTCCTCACTTAATGCTTGGGTGCCTTAGGAATTAGTTTATTCATTGAGAACAATGCCTGTCTTGACTGAAATATCTGCTTAAAATTGCTTTGGAAACAGCTGCCTTAAAGGCCAGCCTCCATTAGGTATTAGGTTTTGCTTTCTTTCTTTTTAACAGTTGAACTAGCTAACTCAGGTTAGCATTCTGTCGAAGATGGGGCCAAATAAATTCAGCACATGCGGGTCAGCAGCCACCCTGGGGAACCTTCTTGGATGAGCTTATTCAATTTATCCTGTCAGCTGAAAGCACCTGTGCTTGGGGTTGGCCACTTATGCACTGCCAAAAAAGAGGAAATGCATCACCAAAAAAGGACACAAATTTGCATAACATTTGCTCATGCATGTGTGTGCATGTGTGCATATTTGCAAATTTAGAAATAATCTCTTTTAATTTAAATAAAAATACAGTACATTTAACTATAGTAATAAGGAAGACTGTGACCATATGACTTGTGTGCCTTGCTCAGTCTGCTGTCCAGGCGCTGTTGATGGGGAACTTCAGGGCCCAGCTCTTCCTTCTGATGGCTCTTTATCTTTAAATGGGACTTGGCCTAGACAGCCCTTCAAATAGAGGACACCTTCCAAATAGAGGACGGTGTCTGTGTGGACATTTGGCAATTTGAGAAACTGTCCAGGGAACCACCAGAAAATGAGCGTGCTGCAGATGAAAGCATTGGTCTGCAGTCAACTGCCACCTTCATTTCCTGTCTCTTAGCCCCACGTGTGGCCTAGAGGCATTCATCCAGAGGGAAAGAAGATGGGAGGCCCTCACTTTGCTTTGAAGAGATCCCAGCAGCCAGTAAGAATTTTTGTTGTTTTAAAAATATAAAAATAAAAAGTAGGAGTAGGGCACTTCAGCGGGCACCCAAATATCCCTGAATTTGAGGAGTGGCCTCTATAAAGCAGGGCATATGGCCACTCTACTACTGCTACTGATATATTTGTTTTCCTTTAATGCCCCTTACATTGGTAAGCCCCACCCGGAACACCTCTTCCTCTGAATGTTCAATGTATTTCAATTCAAGCACAACTTTTCCTTTCCCACAAAACCCATTTCAGTCCTTCCCCTGTTGCCCTTACCCAAGAAAATGGCAGCTAACTGGGCATAAGTGGATCTAAGTGGATCTGTCAAGTGAAGAGCTCATGGACTGTGTCAATGGTGGGATGAAAGAGAACATGCTGAAGTCCAGGTGGAATTTCACAAGAGCCTCCTTCCTATGGAATTCTGTGCGGTAGGTTAGGCTGAGAGGCCCAAAGTCACCCAGTAATAGGGTAGCCATTTAAACATTGTCCCCCAAAGAGGAAATGCATCACCAAAAAAGAGGGCAAAAGAGGACATCAATTTGCATTGTATTTGCACAGGCTTATTTATATATATGCTTATATGTGTGTGTAGGGATATGTGTGGAGCTCGATTGGGGGGTGGAAGTCTGGCAAACTTTCCGGGCTCAACCCCCTAAGCTCCACTCGCCCTACCTGCTTCCCCGGCTTGACTCGTGTTCTCGCAAGCCGAGCTGGGAAAGCGACTTCCAGGTTCCCTTCTCTACATATTTTTTACATAGAAAATGGTATAAGATATGTTAAAAATGGCCATGATTTTCATAGAGTCATAGATTTCATAGATCATAGAGTTGGAAGGAGCCTGCAAGGCCATCGAGTCCAACCCCCTGCTCAATGCAGGAAACTAGAGGAGGGGTCTCCCATTCAAGTAATAACCAGGCCTGACCCTGCTTAGCTTTCCACGCTCAGACAAGCTGAGCCAGCGTGAGCCACAAATGTGCCTAAACTGTTGCCCGGGTGTGGTGCAGAGACAGTCTGCATCGCCCTTCCACAAGCTTTGGCCACAGTTCAGTGGCAGAGCCCCTGCTTTGCAGGTACAACATCCCAGGTTCAATCTCCACAGCATCTCCAGGTAAAACCATCTCTGGTAGTAGGGCTGGGCAAGACTTGTGTGCCACTCAAAACAGATAAGGCCAGGCTGGATGGACCCATGGTGTGACTCTATACGAAGGCAGCTGCATTATAGATTTCATAGATTTCATAGATCATAGAGCTGGAAGGAGCCTACAAGGCTATCGAGTCCAACCCCCCTGCTCAATGCAGGAAACTAGAGGAGGGGTCTCCCATCCAAGGAATAACCAGGCCTGACCCTGCTTAGCTTTCCACGCTCAGACAAGCTGAGCCAGCGTGAGCCACAGGCCAGTAGTTTTGCATAAGTTACGCAAATCGCGGCCACTTTTAATGTACCTTACGCAATTTTCTACATTAAAAATGTAGCGCCAGGAACCCGGAAGTCTGGCGAGTGCCTCGGCTGGCACTCGCTTTCGACCCGGCTTGGCAGGTGTGACGGCAGCGCTCGCTGAGCGCTCAGCAAGTTGTGTGGTGGGCAAGTCACCCACCCCTAGAAATAGAAATACAATTAATCTCACCATAGTGAGGAAGACTGTGACCAGGTGACCTCCTGTGCTTGCTTTGTCTGTCTGCCATCCAGGCGCTACTCTTGATGGGCAGATTCAAGACCTTGCTCGTCGCTCTCCCTTCTGATGGTTCTTCAACTTTAAACTGGATTTGACCGGGCCAGCTTGTCAAGTGGAGGACTGTCCTCTGTAAAGTCCTCTGGCCACCCTACCCAGGGAGCTTCATGTCTGTGTGGGGATTTGAACCTATCCCTAAGCTCTAACCTGACCCTTCCAGGGTTAATAGCAGATAGTGTTTTGTCCGGGCTTTGGTCAGGACCTCAGCACAGGAGGAAAAGATTAAACCTGACTCCCCCTGCACCAACATCCTGTTCCTGGTTGCGTGCAGCGTGCCTGTCTGCTACACCTGCTAGTCAGAGTTTTAAATGGCTTGTGTAACTTTCAGTTCAGCATCACGCGTAGTTTGGGCCTAAGATATCCAGACACTGGCTTCACAGTGCATCTCCTCATTTATGCGACAGCTGGCACTTTCCGAGGGCGTCGCTTTGACATTATTATGGCTCTTCTTCACTACTTGTTTTGTACCAAGTGGCCACCCAGGCAGTCATGTAGGAATGTTTTAGTGTCTAGTTAATCAGAGATGACACACCACATCTTGTCTATTCAGAACAGGAGCTTGCTGTTCTGCAAGGAGTGAAAAGTGAAATGTTGCAGCGTGACTAGCTCCTTGAGGCTCTGCTTTCAAGGAAATCTATATGTTCCTCTTGGGATTCTCAGTGCTATTTTTGTTCTGTCTCACCACATACACAGCCCATGCTTTGTGCAAGGCATGCCCTTTTGCAGGGCATATACTCGCTCACTTCAAATCTGTTACGGGTTCCATTAGTCAGGTGCCCAGTGTACTTCTCGCAGTAGCTAGAGAGCATTTAGCTTTCAATAATGTCAACTTTCAGTTATGCCACTGGCTCACAGGGATAGATTTTGTGGCAGGAAATATCCATGACCTAGACACAAACGAAGCATAAGACCTCTTCATGCATTCTCCCAATCACATGAGGGGTAAAACTGGGGACAGGACCATATATGCTGCCCCTTCCCCCCCAGTGTGTGCTGTTCCCTCCTGCTCAGGTCCCCAACCTGCAAGGTCTGCAAGGGGGTTCCACTGGTGTTCTTTGAACATGAGTAGACCTCTCAGCACTATCAGGAACTAGGGTGGCCACTTCTGAATCATCAAAAATGAGGCCATGCATCACCAAAAAAGAGGACAAAAGAGGACATTGAATTGCATAAAATTTGCTTATGCTCATGTGAAGGACCGCTGCCGGTCCTTTCCTGCAAGCACGGCAGTTCCGCAGCTTCTCTGACAGCCCGGAGCTCACCGCTTGCAATCCCCGGGTCAGACCGGGTCGGAAACACAGGAATTTAGCACCGAGTCAAAGCAAAACTACGTCTGGGGTAAAAGTGAAAGAAAGTTTATTGAATGGTAAACAAAGCGAATTGGGAAAGGGAGATAAGGGGCGTGAAATTGACAAGAGTAAGTATCTTGTTACACCCAGTCAGAACTACAAAATAACAACAGAGACTCTACGCTATTCTAGCTTACATCAAAGAACTTACCCTAGTCTTCCAACTAGTAACTGGATGACGAACTCACAGAACTGTACCCAGGCGCTCCGCTTGGGGGTTGAATGGCCGGGCTGGCCTGAGCTGATGACCTGCTCCGTGCTCCTTGGCACCTTGCCTCTAACAACCAGCAGAAGTCCAGATTGCTGCTTTTACCCTCTCTCTTGCCCCCCTCGGTTCCCCTGACCCTTCCCTCCGCTGACAGGATGAACCAGTCTGGCCAGGCAGGAGGGGTTGCAGGGTTGCAGACTGGGCTATTCTGCCCCAGGCGGGGATTATGCAGATGGAATGTGGGGCAAAGTGTACATTCTGTCAGGCTTTCTCTCCACAGCTCACTTATATGTATAGATACAAATTTAGAAATGATTATTATAATGTAAATAGAAATACCGTAAATCTCACCATAGTGTGTGGAAGACTGTGATCAGGTGACCTGTGTGCCTGCCTGTTCAGCTTGCAGCCCAGGAGCTGTTGATGGGCAACTTCAAGGCCCAGCTCCTCCTTCTGATGGTTCCTTCTCTTTAAACTAGACTTGGACTGGACAGACCTTCAAATAGAGGACACATTCAAAATAGAAGATGGTCCTCTGGCAGACCTTCAAATAGAGGACTGTCCTCTGTAAAAGAGGACACATGGCCACCTTATGATGGTAACTCTGATAAAGCATGTTTAGGATGGAGAAGTTGGGGGTTGGGCCCGCATGTATGTCCCTGTCCCCAGTTTTAGCTCATGTATTCAGGAGAACGCATGAACAGCATTATAGGTCTGGCCAATATACGCAGAAGTGGTAGAGTGGACTACACCACTTCAGGCTGCAGATGGAAGGATCACATTTTCAAATGTGTGAAGGACTGCCAACTGGTCCTTTTCTCAAGACCAGAGATCAAAGGTGCAAAACTGCCAGCCTTAGCTCTGCCGTCTTGACTTGATTCTCTAAAGGGCCTTGCCCTTGTCTATACACTGGATTTAGTACTGAACCACAGAGGAACCACACACACCATGTGGGGTAAAACCAGGAAAGTTTATTTAAGGTAAACAGATTAAAATAAAAGGTGGGGAATGAGGGAAGAGGGAGAAAGGTGGGGAGACACTTTGGTATACACAGTAGAGCTACAAAACAACAAAACTAGTTCTTTACTATATAATCACCCAGGCACTCCCTTTGTCTGGGGGTTGGTCCTCTTGAGAGCCTGCCTCAGCCAAAAGCCCTACTCCCACGAAAGTGTGCAGACAACAACAACCCAAAAGCCATGGCAAGCAGTACCGTATATATCCCCCCCCCACCTTTCTGTAGCTTGGCTGTCTTTGGCCAATCAGGATGAACTTCATCTGGGCTAGGTGGAGGAGGAGAGGTGACTCTTTGATCTTGAATAGAGTGCTTGGGCCCCATTTGCATGGGAGACTCTGAGGCATCTAGAGTCTTCAGAAGAAGCTACATTTGCATAGGATTCCCCACCTCCAGCTGGGATTATCTTGTTTACACGTGTGGAGGAGGTATGTGTGTGTGTGTGTTGTGTGTGTGTGTGGTGCAGGAAACTCTGATGCTTTTTTCTTCACAAAATGCTTCCTCACACAAAAACCTCCCAAGAAGAAAGAGTCTTGCCCAGCCACCTCCATGTTGTGCCAGTTTTATACCTGTCAATATTTTTTAAAAAATTAAATAAATGTAGGGGAGCATTAAAAAATGTGATTGCACCTCTGCAGCCCAAAGTGGTACAGTCCAGGCCTGTGGCTCACGCTGGCTCAGCTTGTCTGAGTGTGGAAAGCTAACCAGGGTCAAGCCTGGTTATTACTTGGATGGGAGACCCCCCCTCTAGTTTCCTGCATTGAGCAGGGGGTTGGACTCGATAGCCTTGTAGGCTCCTTCCAACCCTATGATCTATGAAATCTATGAAAACCATGGGACTCGTCCAGCTCATTGTGCTGCAAGTATTCACCAGGCCATGGATAGCTCCTATAAAGCTCAGAATAAAAGCTGCAATGGATGAGGAGCCCCACGGACACAGGAGTCATCTGCGTTGGCCCAGTGCTGGGGGAAGCTGGTGAAACATGAACAAGTGATGGCAGAAGGCAGAACTACTCCTATTTTGCCTTAGTCACCTCCTACCAGGGGAGTTGGTTTTGAAGGGGGGAAAGTAGAACAAATGATATAGGGAGGGACTTGCAGCCCAGGACAGAGAAGGAGATGGTTTGGGAACATCTAGCTACTGTCAATTGGTTCGAGTCCCCAGGATCAGATGGGTGCTGAAGGAGCTTGCAGACATGGTTTCTGCACCTATGACAGTGAGAATTCTTGGAGAATGGGTGAGGCTGGAGAAGACTGGAGATGGGTGGATGCTGTTCTGACTTCTGATCTTCAAAAAGGGTGAAAAGACAGATCCAGGAAACTGCATCCCAATCATTCTGATGTTGATAGTGATATTGGTTAAAATCCTAGCTTAATAAGCAGTTGGTCTATGAGCATCTAGAAAAGAATGCATTGATTACTAGGAGCCAGCATGTCTTTGTCAAGAATAAGTCATGCCAGGCCAACCATGATAGAGTTACTGGTCTGGTACATCAGGGGAATGCTGTACATATTGGTTGATTTCAGCAAAGCATTTGGCAAGTTCGCCCAAGATATCCTTGTTGACAATATGGTAAAACATGGGCTGGAAAAACTTAGGGGGTTCTACAGCTTGCTAAATAACCATACCCAACAAATGTTTATTACTGGCTCTAGATCAAACTGGAGGGAGGTCTCAAATGGAATGCCACAGGCTCTGTCCTAGGCCCACTGCTGTTCAATTTATTTTTTAGAAGTGACTTGGATGGATGAGGGTTTAGAGAAGATGCTTATCAAATTTGCAGATGACACAAAGCTGGAAGAGGTAGCTAACACATGGAAGACAGAATCAAGATTCAAAATAATCCTGACAGGCTGGAACACTGGGCTGAAACCAACAAGATGAAACTCAGCAGAGATAAATGTAAAGTCCTGCATTTAGGTACAAAAAAGCAAAAGTACCCATAAAGGATGGGGGATACCAGGCTTGTCAGTGCTATATGTGAAAAGGATGTAGGTGTCTTACAGTACAGCCCTATACCAATTTACATGGAAGTAAGCCTCAGTAAATTCAATGAGACTTCCAAATAGACATGTTAGTAGATCACAAGCTGCTAAAAGAGCTAATGCAATCTTATCTATTTATTTTTTATATTCATATCCTGCCTTTTTTCCTGCAAGGAACCCAAGGCAGCTTACATAATCATCCTCCTCCTCTCCATTTTTTCCTCACAACAACCCTGTGAGGTAGGTTGAGTTGAGAGTCAGTGACTGGCCCAAAGTCACCCAAGGAGCTTCATGGCCGAGTGGGGACTAGAACCCAGATCTCCCGAGTCCCAGTCCAACACTCTAACCACTGCTCCGCACTGGCTCTCTTAGGTTGCACGAACAGAACCATAGCATCCAGATCATGGGAAGAGAGATTTCAACTCCATTCTGCACTGGTCAGGGTACTGTGTCCAGTTCTGGATGCCATGTTTTTAAGAAGGACTTCGACAAACTGGAGCATGTCCAGAGGAGGATGCCCATGATAGTGAGAGGCAGGGATGTTGAAGAGTCCACTCTGGATTCAGTTTGAACTTTAAGGAGTTATCCATGGTGCTGAACCCCAAACAAAACTTAGGGTTCTGAACTTTAAAGTTCAGGATGAAACCTGGAGTGGATACACTGCCTCACTGACCTTGGAGCCACCAGCCACTGCTGTTGTCCATACTGATTGGCAGTGGCTCTGCGGGGTTTTAGGCAGGAGTTTTTCCAGCCGCATCCTGGAGATGCTGGGATTGAACCTGGGACCTTCGGCATGCAAAGCGGGTGCTCTACCGCTGAGCTACAGCCCTTTCTACAGGGGTACTGCTCACTGAAGCCTCACCCCAGCACTGGAATGCTTGCCTCACTCACGCCTCTACTTTTCCCACTTCCAATATAAAGCCAGAAGAGAGAACTTGTGTGTTCCCCACATGGCAAGAATGAATGATATATAAGCTCTACTTTCAGGGTTCCACTCTGCCCAGGCCTGGGACCTGGGCTCTCCTTGGAGGAGGGGGAGCAGGACCCCACCACTGGAACTCTGCACTACCAGTGACCCTGAAGAGCCAGTGGGTCTAGCACCCCTACTTCAGGATTGGAGGTCCCCATCCCACACCAGTTGCTTGGGTTCCCCCTTGTTGCCCCCAGGGCAACAAGAGATAGGAAGTCAGTGGTGATGAACAACATAACAAGTTATAAGTTGCTGTTGGAAGGGAGAATGAACTCCATCCAGATGTTCCCAAAAAGTTGGATACTATTTATCAGTTATTGGAATAGGTTCCAGCCTGGTGATTTAGCAACTACAGATACATTATATATGTGTTGTGTTGAACTGTCTTGAATGATTGTATTGGGAAACAAAATACAAAAATTATATAATGAAAAAGAGATAGCAAGCCAAGGGCCATTGGTGAAGTCTGTTCAGGAGGAGGGGGAAGGCCGTGAAAGCACCTATCTGGATCATGGCCTGCCTGAAAACCAGGAAGGGGTGGAGCCTGCATCTTCTATAGCAGTGCTCAGTCTGAGGTGAATTGCTGCTGAAGCAACAGCTCTCTTGGAGATCCAAGTCCCCGAGCTGAGGAAATGGACATCCTGCATACCTGCCACATCTCTCGCTCACAAGAATTCCTCCTTTGGAAAACAGTGGCAAAAAGCAGATATGGAACTTTACTGGTGCACATAAATTGGCTGCTTTCTCGTGTGAAATCAACCATAGTTCTGCAATTAACTTGTCTACATCCAAGCTCCGGTTCATTTGCCTCCCTTAGCTGCCTGGCTTGGGAGGCTGAATTAGATTCTTTTTCCGTGATATTAACAATGGTTATCATAGCTGCTAAAACGGCAGGTTTAAAAATGCTGTGTGTGTCCTTGTGACACAGCCGCTTGTTATGCAGCCTCAAAATAAGCACCTGGGGGGGGGGAGTATTTGGCAGGGTGAGTCATACACAGTGCCTCCAACCACTGAGAAAGCCTCTGACATGGCATTTGAAATTTCTGGCCACTGGAAGACAATAAGCTTGTGCTGCACAATGCCTCCTACACACAGGTCACTGTGGGTGGGTGTTACCCATTGGCAGCTATTTTAATCAGGGTACAGTTAAATCTATACCAAAAGTGAAGCTGCCATCAAGCAAGAGACCTTCTATAACCTTGATTTGGTTGGGCTTGCTGAGCACTATAGAAAATTATGCCATGTATATCCCCGAAATGGCCAAGGTCAGCCGTCCTCTGTAACATATGCCAAAGTATCCTATTGCTCAGCATAAATGACACTAAACTTAGTTCACGGCCGAGGAGCAATCTCGGTTGCTGGTGCATCTTGTTTCTCCTTTTCTCTGCTTTTAGCCAGTGCTGGCTCCAGGCTTCGGAGGGCCCTTGGGCAAGGCCCCCTCAATGGCCCCCCTCCCTTGCTACCTTCTCACCACCATGGTCACCAGCCACTCTTGCTCCTCCTCCCCTTTCTCACCATTGCAACCACTTGCTTACTTGTCAGGCATAGGACTAGTGAGCAAGTCGGCATTGGCTTCTGCTGCTCTTCCTTCTCACCACCACCATTGTCTGGGCCAGACCGAGAGGCCGGTGAACAAGCAGGTTCCAGTGGTGAAGAGGAGGAGCAAGTTCAGAAGACGCTTGTCATCCGGCCCCCGGATGAGGTGTGGGCCCTCAGCAGGGGCCTGATCATGCCTACTTTTGAAGCCAGTCATGCTTCTAGCAGAAGTTTGAATTATATAGTCTTGGGTTGTGTTCTATTAAATGGGTAAAGTTTGGAGGTGGATGATGATGATGATTGTTGTTGTTGTTGTTAGGTTTATGATTAAAACAATGAAGGATAAAGTTTGTAGCTGTTGGATCCAACATTGTTTCTAGAGGCGCAGTTAGTTTGCTTCCGTGGGGATAGGGTTCGGAGAGCACTTTTTAGGGGACTGGCGTCAACCCGAGGCTCCCCGTTGCTGAGTTGTGCGGCTCGGTCTGCGGGAGATAAGGCCACCTTTGGGGTCAACCCTTCTCACCCACATCGGTTGTCGTGCGGCGCCGTGTGGAGGTGACACTGGGAAGGCCATCCAGCACCAAGTGGTGTGGAACTTGGGGGGTGGCGAGTCACTGCACCACCACCACCCTGGTTTGGATGTTTCTGCCCAGTTGTGTTCTACTGGCCACTGGCCAGTCGTAGTTTAGACCTGCACTCCTCCCTTCACAGATTTTCCATTTGAATAAATGTGGCCCTGATTCGATACCATATTTATGTGTCTCAACTCTTCATTTCCTCCACTTACATGCGCAATGCATGGAAAGCACGCGAGACGAGAGGCCCCGGGGGATGATGATGTCGTGTAAAGCACCCGCAAACTACTGTGAGTGAGGAATCATGAGTGCAGTGCACACTAAATGCCTCATGTAGAGAAGCCCTGAATCTCTATTGAGGATTGTATCTCACTGTAGGGGAGGGGGATGTGACTTTGGAGCACATTATAGTTTTCCATGGGACCCATTGGAATACAGATAGAAAGCCACTGGCTTAGAAAGAATTCAGGTGGTGAAACCGGCCTCTTTTGTTTCAGACTACTTTTTTTTCATCCCTACTTCACATATATATTCTGCCCGTGTACACAGCAGCATTTCACAGTGTAAAGGCGAACCCTTGATGTGCAAACATCTTTTGAGCTCTTGGGTAAGTCTTGCACTGCGAAGGAGGCCAACTCAAGTCATTGGTTCTTATTTGCATCTGTTAGCCGCCAAGATGAAGTGAGCAGGTGGTCTTTGTTTTGCTCTGCTGTTTGGCAGTGACATCTGTGCTAATGTTGTTGACTGTAGTGGAGAAACCTGAGATTTACTAACACCACCGTGTCACCGACACCGGTGTTTGGCTGGCTGGCTGGCTTTAATTATAATGGCTATGCTTTTCTCAGCTGACTTCACATTCTCTCTAAGCTTCACATTATGTTCTTCCAGTAATTGCAGCTTCTCTCTACTCCCTTCAGCTTTAATTTGCAGCCCATCAAAATGTTAACCAACATTTTGTGCATTACTCCGTAAGGTCATTACTTTTTGAGCTTCTCCTCCTCCTCCTCCTCCTCCCAGTATTTCTCCTGAAACTTGAAATAATGGTAGAGCCCTTCTCTCTGATCCATATTTTCTTCTGCTGTGTTTGATCAAGAGAAATGGTGTCTATTTTTTATGGAACAGAAATGCTGTGAAATAAGGTACATTTCCTAACCATTTCACACATCCAGAAAGGTGTCTCTTCAGCTGCTTCACCATTACTTTGATGGATACCACATATGGACCTAATCTTTACCAGGCATTACACATGATTGCAGGCGACTCCAGATGAACAGGAGCCTGTGGTGAAGATCAGAGAAGCTGCAAAGATTAGGGTCAGCTTAAAATAGTTGACTTAAAATAATGGACACCCCAAACAGTTGAGGATGCCAGCATGGATCATCATAGAATAATAGAAAAGTAGAGTTGGAAGGGGCCTACAAGGCCTTCAAGTCCAACCCCCTGCTCAATGCAGGAATCCAGGTCAAAGCATCCCTGACAGATGGCTGTCCAGCTGCACCTTGAATGCTTCCAGATTGGGAGAGCCCACCACCTCCCTACGTAGTTGGTTCCATTGCCTTATTGCTCTGACAGTCAGGAAATTTTTCCTGATGTTTAGGTGGAATCTAGGTTCCTGTAACTTGAGCCCATTATTCCGTGTCCTGCAAACTGGGATGATCGAGAAGAGATCCTGGCCCTCCTCTGTGTGACATCCCTTCAAATACTGGAAGAGTGCGATCATATCTCCCCTCAGTCTCCTCTTCTGAAGGCTAAACATGCCCAGTTCTTTCAGTCTCTCCTCATAGGGCCTTGTTTCCAGTCCCTTTATCATCCTTGTTGCCCTCCTCTGAACCCTCTCCAGTTTGTCTACGTCCTTCTTAAAGTGTGGTGCCTAGAAGTGGATGCAGTACTCAAGATGAGGCCTAACCAGTGCTGAGTAAAGGGGAATTATCACTTCACGCGATTTGGAAGCTATACTTCTATTAATGCAGCCCAAAATAGCATTTGCCTTCTTTGCAGCCACATCGCATTGCTGGCTCATATTCAGTTTGTGATCTACCACAATTCCAAGATCCTTCTCACTTGTAGTATTGTTGAGCCAAGTGTCCCCCATTCTGTAACTCTGCATTTGGTTTCCTTTCCCTAGGTGCAGCACTTGGCATTTATCCCTATTAAATTTCATTCTGTTGTTTTCGGCCCAGCGCTCCAGCCTATCGAGATCGCTTTGAATTTTGTTTCTGTCTTCCAGAGTATTAGCTATTCCACCCAACTTTGTGTCATCTGCAAATTTGATAAGCATTCCCTGCACCTCCTCATCCAAGTCATTAATAAAAATATTGAAGAGCACTGGGCCCAGGACCGAGCCCTGTGGTACCCCGCTCGTTACCTCTCCCCAGTTTGAGAAGGAACCATTGATAAGCACTCTTTGAGTCCAATTCTGTAGCCAATTGTGGATCCACCTGATAGTTGTTCCATCTAGCCCACTTTTAGCTAGCTTGCTAATCAGGATATCATGAGGCACTTTGTCGAAAGCTTTGCTGAAGTCCAGATATATTATGTCCACAGCATTCCCATAGTCCACAAGGGAGGTTACCCCAAGGATCAATATTGGGACTGGGGCATTTTAACTTGTTCATACATTATCTGGAGTTAGCTGTGGGCAGTAGAGTGGACAAGTTTGCTGACAACATAAAATTATTTAGGGTGACTAAACAAAAAGGCATATCAAAAAGAATGTCTCCAAATCGGGGCAAGGGACATTGAGATGGCAAATGCGGTTTAGTGTAAAAGTGTAAACTGATGCATATTGGGGCAAAATAAATAATAAATAAACCCTAACTTCACATATATGCTGATAGGGTCTGACCTGGAGGTGACTGATCAGAAAAGGATTTTGGGGTTGTGTGGTGGGTAGCTCAGTGAAAATGTCAACCCAATATGCAGCTGCTGTGAAAAGGGCAAATTCCATGTAGGCATAATTAGGAAAGGAATCGGAAATAAAACTGCCAGTCTCATAACACCTTTATACAAATCTATGGTGCGGCCACGCTTGGAATACTGTGTACAGTTCTGGTCACCGCACCTCAAACAGGATATTGTAGAGCTGGAAAGGGGGAGAAAGGGACAACCAAAATGATCAAGGGGCTTGCTTGCATGCTTGCTTGTCCTTCAAATCTGGGATGTGCATTTGGCTGGATTCTGTTCTTTTCACGCAAATGTTTGCCTGTGCAATTAAATAAACTCTGGTATATATTTTAAAACACATGTAACTTGGTAAATCATCGGCAACCTCCTTCAGTGGAGAGCAGAAGCTATGTTTCTGGCAATCATGAGAAGCAACAGCGGTGAGGAATGCTACTTAAGAACATAAGAAGAGCCCTGCTGGACCATATCAAAGGCATGTCTACTCTAGTCCAGCATTTGGTTTCCACGGGGGCCAATCAGAGGCCTCCAGGAAGTCCACACAGTCAGGACATGAGAACAATAGCACCCTCCTACTCTTGTTTCCCAGCAACTGCTATTGAGAGGCATACTGCCTGATACTGGAAGTAATATATAGGTATCTCACGACTAGTAGTAGCCATAGGTAGCCTTTGCCCCATTAATTTGTCTAATCCCTTTTTAAAACCATCCAAGTTGGTGGCTATCACTAGTTCTTGTGGAAGCGAATCCCATAGTTTAACTATGGACTGTGTGAAGGAGTGCTTCCTTTCATCTGTCCTCAGTCTCCTAGATTTCAGCTTCACTGGATGACCCTGCTGGGTTCTAGTATCATGACAGAGGGACTTCTTCATGCCATGCATATTTTTATGCATGTGCCAGTGTGGCGTAGTGGTGAGAGTGCTGGACTGGGACTCGGGAGATCCGGGTTCTAATCCCCACTCGGCCATGAAACTCACTGGGTGACTTTGGGCCAGTCACTGACTCTCAGCCTAACCTACCTCACAGGGTTGTTGTGAGGATAAAATGGAGAGGAGGAGGAGGAGGAGGATTATGTAAGCCGCCTTGGGTTTCTTGCAGGAAAAAAGGCAGGGTATAAATATAATATAATATAATATAATAAATAAATAAATAAATAAATAAATATGCCTCTATAATCTCCTCCCTTACTCACCTTTTTTCTAAACTAAATAGCCCCAGACATTGTAACCTTTCCTCTAGAGGAGGCTGGTGGCTCCAATGTCAGTGGGGCAATGTATCCACCCCGGGTTGTAGTCTGAACTTTTAAGGAGCTATCCATGGTTTTGAACCAATTTTGGGGATAGGGTTCAGCACCATGGACAGCTCTTTAAAAGTCCACCCATTAACCCAGAGTGGATACACCGCCACACTGACACTGGAGCCACCAGTCTCCACTGCTTTCCTCACAGAGGACTTGCTCCACCAGCCCCTTGATCATTTTGGTTGTCCCTTTCTCCCCCTTTCCAGCTCTACAATAGCCTGTTTGAGGTGCGGTGACCAGAACTGTACACAGTATTCCAAGCGTGGCCGCACCATAGATTTGTATAAAGGTGTTATGAGACTGGCAGTTTTATTTCCGATTCCTTTCCTAATTATGCCTACATGGAATTTGCCCTTTTCACAGCAGCTGCATATTGGGTTGACATTTTCACTGAGCTACCCACCACACAACCCCAAAATCCTTTTCTGATCAGTCACCTCCAGGTCAGACCCTATCAGCATATATGTGAAGTTAGGGTTTATTTATTTATTATTTATTTTGCCCCAATATGCATCAGTTTACACTTTTACACTAAACCGCATTTGCCATCTCAATGTCCCTTGCCCCGATTTGGAGACATTCTTTTTGATATGCCTTTTTGTTTAGTCACCCTAAATAATTTTATGTTGTCAGCAAACTTCTCCACTCTACTGCCCACAGCTAACTCCAGATAATGTATGAACAAGTTAAAATGCCCCAGTCCCAATATTGATCCTTGGGGACCCCACTGTTTACACCCCTCAATTGCAAAAACTGTCAATTTATCCCTGCTCCGTGTTTCCTGTTCTTTAATCAGTTTCTGATCCATAAGAAGACTCCTCCCCTTGTCTCGTGACTGCTAAGTTTGCTCAAGAGTCTTTGTCAAAAGCCTCTTTTGTCAAAGAGGGATTTTGTCAAAAGCCTTTTGAAAGTCCAAGTAAACAATGACTACTGCCTCACCTCTAACCACATGCTTGTTGACACTTTCAAAGAACTCTAAAATGTTAGTGAGGCAGGACTTACCTTTCAGAAGCCATATTGATTCTTCTTCAGCAAGACTTGTCCTTCTATATGCTTGAAAATTTTATATTTAATAATGCTTCCCATCAATTTACCTGGAACAGTCATTAAATTAACTGACCTGTCATTTCCTGAATCCTTTTTTTAAAAAATTGAGTTATATGTTATCTACCTTCCAGTCCTCTGGTAAGGAGGCTGATCTTACTCCCCCCCCCCATTTTTTTAAATCAGCAATTTCACATTTGAGTTCTTTAAGAACTCTCAGATGGATACCAACTGGCCCCGTTGATGTGTTTGTTTTCAGTTTATCAGTGAGGTCTAGAACCATCTCTTGTTACCATTATTTTCCATAGTTCCCCAGACTCCCTTCTTTAAAATGTCAGTTCAGGCACAGGTATCCACCCTACATTTTCTGCAATGAAGATAGATGCAAAGAATTCTTTCATCTTCTCTGCAATCTCCTTCTCCTTCTCCAGTATTCCTTTAACTCACTTGTCATCCAATGGTACTACTACTACTACTACTACTACTAAGTATTAAAAGAATGATCACTATCTTCTCTCTTTGTTATAGATGTTGAGCTGGATCTTCCTTCCTTCCAGTCTGTATGTAGCCTCATGGCATCATGGGCCCTTGAGACACTTAAGAAGACCCTATGCAGCACAATGCTGTGTGCGTACATTTATTCAGAAACAAGTCCCATAGTGTTCAATGGTGCTTACTGTCAGGGAAATGTGCTTAGGACATCAGGCGTAATGCACTTTATTTCCATACTTGCAGTTTATTGGCTAAAAACAAAAAGACTTCGAGAGTGCAGTCTTGTGCATGTCTACTTTGAAGTAAGTCCCACAGAATTCTGTGGGGCTTACTTCCAGGTAAGTGTGGACAGGACTGCAGCCTAAGTGCCTTAGTTCAAGCAGATTTGTAAAACTGTATGTCACGGACTCTCCTGGTGTAATGTAGAAGTTACGGCACATAGTCTGATGTCACATCAGTGTGATATAAGATATGGCCAATGCCAGGGAAATGTGATATAGCTTTTCATTTCCACTGCCCTTCAGTGTGCAGCAAGGGCAGTTTGGTGTAATATAGAATTATGGTGGCCCAACAAAGCCGTACTGTATATATAAAGGGTTTTCACTCTGACATTATGCTTATAAATCACTTTTCAATACTGAGCGCTACTTGTAAATGTTGAGGCTCACGGGCTACTGTCTATATCTAGACATCCCAGGTGGACAATAACAGAGGACATTGCCTTCTGTAATTAATTTGTGACCAACTGCCCATAATTTTTTTTTTTTTTTAAAAAAACTACTTATCTAGGCTTTTTTATTCAAAGGGCTTTTATTCAGATTGTTTAGGTTCAAAATATGATCCGCTTTGGCTCAGTGTTTTTACCCCCTCCAATGGCTTGAGCCCGGCTTCCTCTGCCTGCCTTGGCAACCCCTTTGACAGATGTGCTGGCAAGAAAAATCAAATTCTCCCAGAACCGAATGCGGATCCAAACGCAGTTTGCCGCTGGAAATTTCTGTACACTTCTGTGTTTTACAATACATTTCGCAAAATCAGATCAAATGCATTTGGAAACATGCGCACATTTGGAAACATGCACGTGGAGAAATGTGTGCATTTAGTAAATGCGCAAAAACACACTTTGGTCCATGGATACAAGTATATAGATAGATGTGTACATTTGGGGGGGGAATGTACACAAAAATGCACACAGTTTGAAAAAAAAATGCACACAAAAATGCGTATGGATTTCTCTGCAGGAGCAAAGAGGCTCACAATCTGATGCAGAACTGGGACAGACCAAGCCTAGTGGTGGAAAGGTGAGAACCTGAATGAGATCAAGTTTGACAGATTTGCCCATCCCTAGATTTCCATAGATCATAGAGTTGGAAGGAGCCTACAACTACAAGGCCATCGAGTCCAACCCCCTGCTCAATGCAGGAAACTAGAGGAGGGGTCTCCCATCCAAGTAAGAACCAGGCCTGACCCTGCTTAGCTTTCCACGCTCAGACAAGCTGAGCCAGCGTAAGCCACAGGCCTGTATTTCCACCTCAGGCGACAAGCTACCTTGGGGTGCTTCCATACCAGATGGAATTGCCATGCTTTATTCACTTACTTCTTATGAGGCATCCACATGACACTGTCATCCAGTCATTGTCCTCCTGTGTTTTCCCCCCCGTGGTCCTTCCATCTTTTCTCAGACAGCAGAAAGCCCTATGTATTTATTTTCGAGCAAGATAGGAGAGTGCCACAATCTCCGCAAGTGCAAATATGCCCTTAGCGCTACTCTTCCATCCTTTTGAAGAGGCAATGTTTTGAGACATGAGCAGGGGCATTTGGGGAAGGTGAGCTCCAGCGCCACGACTCTCCACTTCCCCAGAGTGAACCTTCACTGCTACATTTTCTTCCACTGGCATCATTTTAACACCTTAAAAAAAAAAATGGTGATAATAATGCACCTATTTTTTTAAAAAGGAAAAAATCAATTCTTACCCATGCTATTTCGCTACATTACATGAATTGAAAATATATATTAAAAAAAACACACACAACAGAATATGGAAAGCAATTACGGTAAAGGGCAGAGAAGAATCTAATAATGTCGGAGTGGGGGCATAGAAGAAGGAAACAACTTCTGAAGAGATCAGTTCAAGTGGCTGCTTCAAAGAGAGGGTGTGTGTGTGTGTGTGTGTGTGTGTGTGTCAAATTGACAGTAACAGCCGGGAAGCAAATGGAGAGGCTACCCTTATCTTCCTCTCCTTGGACTGGCTTGGTAGAGATGGGGACATTTGTTATTTGCTCTCTCTGAATGCAACCAGGAGGAGTAGCTTTATTCTCTGTGCAGTGACTCCTTTTAGCCACTTTGTGCAGATGAGAGGGTGACAGCAGGAAAGAGGGAAAGCAAGGAGCTGCTCCTCAAGAGAAAGTCTGGCCCACGCAGGCAGGCCCCTGGCTCCCCTCCCTCCCCCCTCCTTTTGACTTTTAAAAAAAATGGTAGCAAAATTCACCCCATTTCGCTTAATCCTTCCTATTCCAATCTCCTTCTCCTCTTCTGTAAAAAGCAGCTCCACGTCTAAGGAAGGAAGGACGTCCCATTCGATCTCCATAGATGCCTATTTATTTATTTATTTATTTATTTAATGTATATACCAACCAACTGGCAGATTCCCCCCACCCACCCCCGGGGCTGCTTACAATGTGAAACAAAAACAAACAACAATAAAATAACAACAAAAACAATGAATACAGCAATGGACATATCAAAAATATTTATAGGTGAAAAATATTAAAGAGCCAACGGTAAAGCTTATAAGCGGAACAACAGATTCAAGTGAAAATTCCTGCCAGAAGAGAAAGGTCTTAATCTGGTGTGCAAATGCATACAGTGAAGATGCCAGGTGGACCTCCCTGGGAAGGGCATGACTCCACAGACCCGCACCCCACCCCCATTCAAAATGAGACCATGGGTGGCAGAAAGAACCAGCGCACATGGTTGGGGGGAAGGGGCGGGGCTACCAGCAAAAGGGGCATGGCCATCTCAGGCACCTGGAGGGCTGGGTTTGGCCCCTAGGCCTAAAGTTCTGCATTCCTGGTTATTTCAACCAAGCACACACACACCTTGCTGCATATTAGGGTTCCGTTCCCATTGGTTTGGGCTGCTGTCTTTCCTTCTGGCCCATTATACAAATTTCAAGCCCTGATTTAGGCTATGTCTGCTGTAGCAGACCCCACCGGTCCAGAGGGAGAGCCACACGGTACACTCATGGTACCCTTTAAAACAGCAGTTGTGTGGAATGGGATGTCCCAGCAGTGGCAGAAGAAACAACAACCCCATCCACACAGTGCAAATTACAGGAGCCCCTTGCATGCTGGCACACATCCTGTGGGCACTTGAGTGCAGATTTGCGCTAGCGCAGAGAGACATGGCCTTAAATCTCAGTCCCTCAATGCAGCACTGCCCTCCCCTCTCTTCTCCCTGAGAAACCATCTTGATATAAAAAACCAGGCTATCATTACCTGTTTGTGCAAAGAATTTCCTATTTAATGCCACTCGAGCCATTCTCCAAAGATCACTTCCTGTACAACCTCTTTGCAGTTCCCAGTATTAATAATCGCATTTCTCTTTTATGTATGTGGCCCAGGCACCTTTGCTGCGAGCTAACAACAGCTCTGTGGATGTTCTTTTGGTCTCTTCAATTCTCACAGCGCTGTCTCTCCTCATTTGAAATTCATCCTCTCTATTTTTGTTTCCTTTTATCTCAAATTCCCCCCCCCCCCGCCACCAGGAATGATACCGCCAGAGGGTGAGTTGACTGGTAATATTGCTTCTTGTTTCAGACTTTTCAAGGACTAATGAACTTCGATAGAATACAGTGAACTTAATACTCAATGTTGTCGACCTGCTTTTAAAAGAACCTGAATTGTTATTTGGACCAAAGCTATCAAGAGAGAGTTTTTGATATATTTTTTTATATCCCTCCCCCTCTCCGCCAAAGTCAGAATATTAACCATCTGTGCTCTGTTTTTATATATTAAACTTTGGATTTTAAGGTGACATTTGAAATCGTAATACTTTGTTGAGCTGAAATGCATCGTCAAAAGTCAAAACTCAGTTTGATGAGTGTCATGAAATTCTCCCACTGCAGATCTTGGATTTTCATTACCTACTCAGTGGGCCCTACTGGCATTTTTGTATGGAAAGGCTGAAAATAGATTGTTATACTATGTAATTTGGATCAGGGTGAGTTCAGGTAAGTATACTGAGGTTGGTTTTTATTGTTGTTGTTGCTTTCTTACCATACCGTTACATTTTAAATTTTAATTGTCTCCATCTGTAATAATCCTTCTTTGATTGACCAGCCATAGTTTTTTTATTGGTATTCTGTTTTGTTTGTTTTTTTAAAACTTTTAATATGGTGTTTTATTCTTTTTATCTTTTATTGCTCACTGCTCCAGAATCTGTTTAGATGTGGAGCAGTATATAAATGTTGTAAATAAATAAATAAGTAAAGTGTCCATTTATAATCCTGTGGAATAGGGAGCCTGGGAAAGCCGGGTTCTCCCTGGCCAGTCTGCTCAGGAATCGGGTCTGCCTGGCCCTGACTTCATCACTCCCTCCTCCTGACAGCTTGGCTGGAGAGAATCTGCCTTCCCCGCTCTAACCCCAAGAAGTTCACAAGTAGGCAGGGGAGGAGGGTGACCCTCTGTGTCAGTGGGGCTCTTCATCCATTGCAGGTTTCATTCTGAGCTTTATCGGAGCTATCCATGGTGCTGTACTTCATCCCCAAAATAGGTTCACCACCATGGAGCACCAGGGATAGCACCTATAAAGCTCAGAAGAAAAGCTGCAATGGATGAGGAGCCCCACTGACGCAGGAGTCGCCGCCGGCCTCCCCCACAAGTAGGGGAACGTTCATAGTAAGGAGAGAATCATGCTCTGCTCCTTAATTTGCTCCCAGTAAGGCTCCAGGGGCCTTACTGATAAATACTGAAATGCTCCCCCATGCTCACTGGTAGTGGAATACTAGTATATCGGGGCTGGCACCGGCGCCAGCAGTCAGCACCATGGGGCAGTGGCCGAGGGCCCATGCCCTGAAAAAGGCCCACTGATGCCTGACAGCAAATCCTGATCTGCTAGTAGCCCTCGCACAGCTAGCTTGTGAGGATGAGATGCCCGGACTCCGCTGGGAGAAGCCCCGCTCCTCCCAGGCACTGCTGGCGTCATCTGTGGGTGCTGTAGAGCTAAGCACCAGCAGGGGACTTGGGAGAAGTTGACTGGGAAGGAAGGGAAGGAGGGGGCCACAGCAGCCCGGCCGGGGAGCACTTCAAAATGCCATGGCCAGCTGGGACTGGGAGAGGCTCGGAGGAGGCAAGGAGCCAGATTGCTGGAGAGTAGCCAGGCCGCTTTCCTCTGGAGGACGCATGAGCCTCCCCTTCTGGGCTGGGAGAGGAGGGTGCTTGGTAGAATGGAGGCAGGAGTAAACCTATCCCTTCAGCCCTCAAAGGGGGATATGGGTCCAGCCTGGTGCTTCTTCCTACTCCTCAGGGAGCACCTGTAGGAGCTTTCACAACAGAATGCAGCTGAGGGACTGACGGAGCAAAGGAGAATGGAGAAAAAACACTCAGATATAAAATATAGGTGAACCCATCCCATTGTCTGGTAGGTCACTTCTTAGTTCACAATGACTGGGTTCAGACAACACAATATCCCACACTCAAGGGCTGAGTATGGGTTGAGTGTGGTTTGTTGTTGAACTGTGGGTGGTTGTTGAAACGTGGGTTATCGTGTTGTCTGAACGTAGCTGCGCTAACAAGTCATGGCTTGTTAACCATGAACACCCCCTGAAGAGAATCCATAGTTTGTTGTTGGGTTGTTCACCATGTTTTGTTCACCATGGTTTGTTCTCTCAGCTGGGTTCAAGCAAGACAATAACCCACATTGCAACAACAACCCACAGTTCAATGACAGCCCAGCCACACACTTAACCCATACTCAATCCTTGAGTGTGGGCTATTGTGTTGTCTGAAGAACCCAGTCACTGAGAAGCCATTTTTAAATGTCCCACCAAGCAAAAGTGAGAGCTGCTCTTAGAAACAGATGCAGAAATCAAAGATTGTAATATGTGCCCCCCCCCAACAAAAGGTAGCAAAGAGCGGAGTTCCTGTGCATTCTAACTCCAATCTTATTTATTGTGAGAAATGTTTCATTGTTTCCAACATTAAAAAAAAAATAGTGCCCCTGCAAATTCCAAGGTAAATGTGGTTCATTAACGGCATGTTGCAGGTTGGAAGGAGTTGTGGCTAGGAGGGAGGGGCTTGTGACAGCCCTGCAGTGTAGACCATGCTGAATACTGCAGGGCAGCAGTCAGGCTGAGCGAGTGGTTTACAACAACTCAGCAGTGTTGTCTAGTAGTATTATGCCCTGTTGCAGATGGAGGGGCTGTGCTGAGACAATTATCAGCAGTCCTGCAATGTAGTCCACAGTTAACACTGAAGGTCAAAGTTGAGGCTGAGGCTGGGCAGGATTCCCAGCAATAATAATAATAATAATAATAATAATAATAATAATAATAATAATAATAATAATAATAATAAAAATAAAAAACCCCACCCATATCAAACATCTCTCAGGTGGCAGCAATTAGGTCTGTCCACTGAAATTGCTCCCTTGGATCGATTCTCAGGCCAAATCCAGCACTCAAATGCATGCAAGCAGCCCCCTGCTCCAATAACTTGCATGCAGACAGGTTGTGCTTTGAAATGCTCAACAGTCCAATTAAATTTTGCGCACCTGAGCTTGAATTAGAAAGAGCAAGGAATCTCGCCTTTGCTGCTATCTTTTGTTTCCTCCTGAGTGGGCATCTGCTGTCCAGTCACAGATACAGTAAAATCTTGGCTTTCTTCCTTTCAGCCAGTGGGGAGGAAAGTATAGGTCTCTTGAAATCAGGAATTCAAGGTATGTGTTGTGTTGTGTGTCTTTGCTCTCTTTATATCTCAGTGGGGAGAGAGGGGATGATAGGAAAGAGAGGAGGTGGAAAGAAAAGGCATGTGAGATTCTCACAGAGAGCAGAGGGGTGGGGGAGAAAGAGAAGGACTACAGGAAGGAGAAGGGTGTGCACCATGTGTACGTTTGCACAAAAATAGGTGTAGTGCTTCATATCCACTGTATAGAGCAAAGCTTTTCAGTTAGTTACGAAAACTGATTTGTAGCAGGCAAACATTTGCCCAAACCAATGCTTGGAAAAATGCGAAGAAGAAGAAGAAGAAGAAGAAGAAGAAGAAGAAGAAGAAGAAGAAGAAGAAGAAGAAGAAGAAGAAGAAGAAGAAGAAGAAGAAGAAGAAGAAGCCGCCCTGAAGGACAACTTTAACTGTGAAATTGCCACTTGCTGCATCTTATACGCTCTGATCGGTTGCATTGCAACCTTTGGCATGTTTACTCAGGAGCAACTCCCCCTGTGTTCAGTGTGGAGTCGATTTTCTGGTACTTTGTTCAGGACTGCAGCATCAGTGGCTGAGGCTGCAACCCTATTAACTGTACTCATTTACCTGCAATGAAGTTCCATTGAACTCAATGGGGCTTACTTCTGAGTAGACACGCATAGGAATCCACTGTGAATCTAGGGCAGCTTGCAGCAATACAAACTTCCACCTCGGCCTAGGAGCTGAACCAGCCAAGTCTTTAATCAATGTTTCTGTAGTAAAATCACTGTCTGATACGTAACTCCCAGTTTATATTTGTAATAAGAGGAAAGGGCTGTGTCACAGCGGGGCCCAATGATACTTTATTGCCTGAGGGCCCAAAAAAACCTGGAGATGGCCCTGATCTGGGAGAACATTAGGCTAAAACCTCCTTCCTGACACACAGAGGCATCCTGTGTCCATTGGGGCTAGTGGAGTAGAAGGCATGGCAGCAAATGGCAGGCAGAGCCAAGGGGTCGCAGTAGGTGGAGGCAAGGCAGCAAAGCATCGCACAGAAAAGGGAAACTGAGGCACATCAACTTTGAGATCATGCCTGCAAAACAGAGGGCTTGGAAGGCAGGGGGCATCTGCACAGCAATGCACAGCAATGCACACAGTCATTTGAATCCACAGCAACAAGGGGAAACTGAGGAAAGTTAACTTAAAGTTAAGCCAGTAACGAGGAGGAAGGATTGAGCATGAGTCCATGAGCTGCTCATGTGCAAAGCAATCTGAACTTCAAGTTGGAACCAGAGAAGGAGGACTCCAGTCCAGCACTGGGTCAGTGATGGGGGCCAATTAGTGGGTCAAGATCTAGGCAGGGAATGAGATGGGGCCCGTCCAGGAACTGGTGAGAATGGGGGGCTCCATCCCACCTGCTCACAGTGATGGCCTGCCTCTGCTGATATGCTAGCTTTCTACATGCAGGGTTGGATGCAGAGGAGGCATTCAAACATACGATTCCTCCACCTGCATTCTGATAATAGTCCCACATACCTTTCAGAATAAGTATCGAGCCCTTAGAGTTTTCCCACATTACTAACAGCTGCTGAATGTTCCTTATTTCAGAAGGAACCTTTATATGCACGTCTGAGGGTGCCACATGCTTCTGAGGTTCGCCTCAACTCAAGAGCACTTGTGGTAGAACATTCAGTCTTGCAGCACCCACCCTCTGGAACGCTTTACCACTTGACATTGGGACAGCCCCCCCCCCCCCCCAGTTCTGACATTCAGACATCTTCTTAAAACTCACCTCTTCGTGCAGGCTTTCCCTGCGTTGTGACCCAGCCACAACTATGGCCTGGAGCACACAGTAGTGTGTGTGGTTTTACTGTAGATCAATTTTGTATTGTGTATTTTACTGTTATTGTTGTTCTGATGCCATTGCATTCCGTGTTCACCACTTTGATACCTCTATGGAAAGCGGTTTATACATTTGAGTAACAACAGCGACAACACGTGCCTGGGGCTTTTCTGAACTGATTTTGCCCAAGTGGGAGCAATTTTGGCCGTAAGAGAACCCGTAGAGTCCCTTCTCCATTTACCACTGAGCTTCTGCTCCACGTTTTAAATGAACAACTCCTATGTCCAAATCACAGAACCATAGCAACGCTTTAATCAGCAGTGTCTTGCAGCTCGATGGCAAGAGAAGTAACATCTTTTAAATCCCTTCCTGCTTTCAGTCGTGTCATGAGGGTGGGAGTTTGGGGCAGGCAGCCAGCACCCACCCAGCTCAGCAGAATGACCCACAAATGCAGTCAAAGTCCCTTCAGATCATGAGATGGCAAACCTAGGGAAGGGAAGAGGTATGAACAGAGTTCTCCTGTAATAGAGCTATTGCTACCCCACACATGCGCACACCAGGGATGTTGAAGAGTCCTTGGTCTCGAGTCACGAGTCGAGTCACGAGTCTTTGGACCCGAGTCTCGAGTCCGAGTCCTTGGTCCAAAATGGTGACTCACGAGTCACGAGTCACGAGTCCTGAGTCACTCCCAAAACTGACTCCACGAGTCCCTATTAAAATCAATGGGGTTTCCCCCCAACAAAATAAGGCTACTTCAGATGTGTGGCTTAAATAAATTCTAGGCACAAGTGTGCCTTTTTATTTCAAAACTCTGCAACTGATTTTGGCAAGAACAGACCAGGCAGACAAATCCAAAATAACCAGGCAGGCAGAGGAGGCTGGGAACCCCAAACAGGCAGGCAGAGGCAGCCAAACCCAAAATGTCTGACCCTAACCCAACCCCCCCACAACAACACATCAATCAAAATAAATCTCAACACATCGTTGGGGCTGCGCTCCTGGTAGCTGTCCATAGTGGCCGAGCAGCGGCGCGCCTCGCTTCCATGCTCTCTTCACCGGTGATCGCGCTCCTTCTGTCACAGCCAGAAGACTCGTCAACAGCCCAGGGATGTTGACGAGTCCTTGGTCTCGAGTCCCGAGTCGAGTCTCGAGTCCCATTGAAAATATTGGGACTCGAGTCCGAGTCGAGTCAGAGGGGGGACTCAGTCTGACTCACGAGTCGAGTCCTCGAGTCCGAGTCCCCATCCCTGGCGCACACATAAACCAAAGTGGAAATGGCTTTGGTGAGCATTTGCAATAGAGGTGCTGCTGAGTACCAGCAATTATAGATCTAGACATTGGCTGTCTTGGGGTGATTCCCCTTTGGTGTGAATTATGATTATTATTATTATTAGTAGTAGTAGTAGTAGTAGTAGTAGTATTAGTATTAGTATTATTTATATTTATACCCCGCCTTTTTTCCTGAAAGGAACCCAAGGCGGCTTACATACTCCTCCTCTCCATTTTATCCTCACAACAACCCAGCGAGAGAGCCCATTTCTCAAAGATCCTAGCCCCATTGTAAAATATTGTTTAGGTGGAGCTGAAGAAGCCCTCTGTCAGAGACCCTGGAGAACCGCACTGCCAGTCAGTGTAGTCAGTGCTGAGCTAGATGGAAACAATGGTCTGGTTAGGTATCAGCTAGCTCCCCCTGTGCCCCTATCCTGTGCAGAAACCACTCAGAGTTCTACCATGGTTCTCTGTTTCTTACAATCTCTTCGTCGTCAATGATGGATGGAAATTTCTTGTGGAAAGACCCCATTTCATCATGAAGCAGGATTAGGAGGAGACATGGCATGCTTCCAAATGAGACTTTTATCCCGCACTTCCTCTGCCTCACTTGCAGAATTTTATGGGGTGGCGATGGTTTTCCGATGTTGTCATCTTCTGTTTGTAACCCTTCTGTGGTTTCCTATCGCTTCTTTCATCTTTTTTTCTTACCAGAAAAAAATCCATTAAGGAGGGAAAGCTGGAACAAGTTGTTTTGCCAAGAGGCAACGGTTCTTTTAAGAATTCAGAAGCAATCAACACACAAGTGGATAGAAGTCAAGGCTATTTATTAAAGAGCCCACAAGATGATACAGAATAATAACATGAAATAGCACTGCTGAGCAGGATAGCTTACATCTCCTTTCTGTTGTCGGGAACGGGAACCCCAGGTGAACAGCAATGGAGAGACCCCAGTCAGACAGGCGGCACGCAGCACCTCCGCAGTCTGGGTCTGCATCGAAGTTCTACCTGGGTGACAGCACCTCTTGGGGACTTATATACCTAAGATCTCCTGTGGCTACCTATGTGCAGCTAGGAACAGCACCCTAATCAATCACACCTGTTGCGACGGTCTGATTTTAGGGTCTCGTGATGTTTATACATTCCTGTACCACCCAGAAGATACGGTAAGCTCAAAGTGAGTGGATATAGTAGCCAACATAATAAATTCGGAGATCCTCCCAATTCCAAGGTTGCCCCATCCCGAGCAGACAAGTAACCTGATTTGTTTCCGGGCAAAATATAAAGTGCTGGTGGTTCTTACCTTTAAAGCCCTACATGGTCTGGGTCCAAGGTACCTTAGGGAACGCTTCCTCCCCTATGTGCCACCATGACCACGCCACTTCAGGTCCTCTGAGGGTCAGCTGTTGCAGCTGCCCAATGTGAGACTGGCAGCTGTATGTCGAAGGACTTTTTCCTTTGCTGCCCCTCAGCTGTGGAATGATCGGCTTATCGAAATGTGTCTGCTGACTTCTCTGAATGCTTTTAAGCAGGCATTGAAGACTATTTCGGCAGGCCTTCCTTTTATAGTATTTTATTACACTTTTATTACACTTTTATCATTTTTTATGGAATCTTATGGAATTTTTATTTTGTTTTTATGCTTAATTGTATTAGTCAGTTTTAATTGTATATTGTTGTATATTTGTTTTGTTTTAATTGATTATGATCTTGCATGCCACCTAGGGTATATGTGTATAGGTGCGATATAAATTGAATAAATAATAATAATAATAATAACCTTGAGGAACAATAAGTCAAGCCAAGAGGCTTGAAGAACCTGAAGGGAGCCTGGTTTTTAAGGTTCTTCAGTAATTTCAGGCATAGAAGGATCAGTTTGTGCAACGTCTCCCTGACTCCTCGAGATACAGTCGTCTTCTAGTGCATTTCCTCTACACAGTTGCTGCACAATGCCCTTTGCTTGGTAGCACTAGGAGCCCTCAGTCTGGAAGCACCTATGAACAAGGAAGAGTTGCAGAACATGCCCTGTCAAGCCACCCACACCACGAGCCCCCTGCTCACCCGCGTATTTCCCAACAACAAGGGCGGGGGCAGTAACTGCCATGCATAGCAAGAGGCAGGAGAATGATGAGAGACCTTTCCCCCTTAGTGCTATGTAACCATGGCTGTGTAACCATGGTGGGAGATTTCTACAGCAGGCGGGGGGGGGGCAGATTGTAGATCAGGATCTGCTAGTAGATCCCTGGGTGATTTGCAGTAGTTTGGCAAGGGGTTCCGATTCCCTATTATTATTTTTTTAGCAATATCAACAACAAAAATGAAGGGTTCCCCACCCCACTGCTACTAAATTAGGCTGCTGACATAGAGAAAGCTTAGGCCAGCCTTCCTCAACCTGGTGCCCTCCCAATGTTTTGGACATTCAGTTCCCATCAGCCCCAGCTAGCATGGCCAATGGTCAAGAATGCTGGGAGTTGTCCTTCAAAACATCTGGAGGGCACCAGGCTGGGGGCTTAGGGGAAAACCAGGACTGGGCTTATTTGTGCAAGGACTACACTGAGTTCTGGTACTAAAACAAATTATTGGGCCAAACATGTGCTCAGAAGTACCCTGTTCCTCAATACTACGTGTGTGTATGTAAGTGATCATAGAAATTGTTCCCTAAAAGCACTGTGTAAGCAAGTATTTTGATCTGGAGATGGTTCCTAAGAACGACTAGTGCTGCAGCCATCTTCAAATCAAAGTACCATTTGCCAGTACTTTGATTTGAAGATGGTCCCTAAAATCTTCCAATAATTTCTTATGGCCATTCAGAATAAACCAATGCATTTCACAATGGCCATTTGGGCCCCCACTTTTCTACATCCATATTAACTTAGCCCCACTCCTGGCCCCTATTTTGCACCTGGTGGACCTTGGGATTCTGGTAAAAAAAAAACACACAACACTAGTAAGAAGCCTGAACTCTGTCCACTCCGGCTCTCCCCTTGCTCCCAGGTGGTGAGACAACCTTCTCTTCTCCCCTTTTCGTGTTTTTAAACAAAATAAGCAGTTTTCTGAATTGACAGGAGATTGTTTCAGGGGAAGGAGGTAGCTTTTAATCTCCTTCACCACATTTTCATTTGTTTTTCAAGAGCTTCATGAGCACTCATGAGTGACATCCAGCTCATGGTGATGTGCATATCCTGGAAAGAATTCAAAACAATTAAAGCAAAATAAACCCCTTTTAAAAGGCAGAAATTGCACAAGCAGCACCAGAAGAGAGGGAAAATGTACCCCTTGTCAGAGACATTTGTCAATAGATGCTCTTGATGACTCTAGCTTGAGGGGGGAATCAGATTAAGTGCTATTTAGTGGGGCTTATTCCCCAGAAAGGGTACACAGGACTGCAGACCAATTGCATGATTACTCAGAAGTAAGCCCCACTGGGTTCAATGGGCCTCACACCCTGGTAAGTGCGCTTAGAACGGCAAAATCAGTAATGTGGTATGTCTGCTGGGTTGCCCTCTTTGGGTCCTCCACCGCTCTTACTGAGTGGTAGCTTAAATTTGAGCTACATGTTAAGGCTGGTTTCTGGGCTCCGATTCCTGTTCCAGTGGAGGCTGGTGGCTCCAGGGTCAGTGGGGCTCTGTATCCACTCTGGGTTTTAGTCTGAACTTTAAAGGAGCTATCCGTGGTGCTGGACGCATCCTCCAAATAGGTTCAGTGCTGTGGATAGCTCCTCTAAAGTTCAGACTGAAACCCGGAGTGGATACACTGCCCCACTTGGAGCCACCAGCCCCTGGCCTTGGATTACAACTGCTGAGGAAGATTATCTTTCTGGTTGTGAAGTAACACAGCAGTCTTTAAGTAAGCCATCTTCATTATTAAATAGTTATGCATTACTGGTGGTGGTGTAATAAATGCGTCCACTGCTCACAGGGTGGAAGTGCCAGGACTTTCTGATTAACATGGACAGTGACATCATCTGCTCACCCCACCCCGACACCCCCACCCCCGTTCCTTCTGAGCGTTGCTGCGATCCTCACAGTAGCTGGGGGAGAAATGGAGTTTCCCAGCAACACTACATTGCTGTGAGCTATCCCGGTTGTAACATAAAGTATTGGGGGAGGGGGTGGCTTGGTCTTGAAAGGGCAATTCAGACCCATTCGCTTTATAAAAGATCTGCTCCTGCTCCCTCCCCCACTGGACCTGCTGGTCACAGGAGGGAATGACAGCCGGCAGCTAGTTCAGCTGGGAACATTCATACAAGAGCCCAGAATTCTCATGACCTGAGGAGTCAGGTGACACTAGAAGACCAATCGGGTGCCTCTGGCTGATTTAAAGACTCCTCACTCACTCTGTCTTTTCTCAGTCTGGGCAATTTGCCACTAAGGGAGGCTTTCATATATTTGTGTTTTACCACCAGACACACATCGGGTCACCCAAGGTACTCATCTACCTTTGGGGCTGAAAGCCAGGCACTCAAGATTGTCTGGATGTTGTTGCACTGACAGACACTCTGTGCTCTTTAAGCTGCTGGAAGAAGATGTACTCGCTAATCCCTGAAGCAAAGAGAGCGTGTCTTGCTGAGATGGGATTTAAATGCAGGCTGCAAGGCCACCTCTTATCGCTGTCCAGGGCAACGTGCGCATCATATCTATCGCTCTTTACACATAGCACTGGCTGGAAGGGGCTGCGATTTTTCACTCTGCCCAATCCCATTCCCAGGCTCTGTGCAAGCAGGAGATGAACAATCCCATTTGGAGCTTCCTCCACGCTGAGTAAAGCCCCCCCCCCTTAATATCCAGCCCACTCGAGCCAACAGGGTGGCATGAGCTTGATCACTGCTCAAATCACTAGAGCCTTCCGTTGCTTCTTTTCGGCGGGCTCATATGTTCTCACAGGTTGGTGCCTGTGCCAGCTTGGGAGTAGGGTGGGGGCTTCATTTATTTAACACATTTAAAGAGCATCCTTTGTAATATATATCTCAGGGCAGTTTGAATAAAAATAAATAAATAGAATAAAACAAAAACAAATGCAAATTCAAAAAGCACTAAAAGAAATCTTTTAAAACTGTGTGGAATAAACTATACTGGTAAAACTGTGTGTGTGTGTGTGTGTGTGTGTGTGTGTGTGTGTGTATGCCTGGTGCAATGGATTTATTTTATTTTATTGTTTTTGCCTGGTGCCTCAATAGCCATGCTTCTTTGGGGAGAGAGTTCTCTGGTCACCTTCTGGTTTATTTATTTATTTGGAGCAATTATACCTCACCTACTAACTGAAGTTCTCAAGGTGGCTTACAATATATTTAAAATAAAATATAATAAATTACAATAAAATAGACAAGAGTTACATGGATGGGGCAAAGGTGTATATAGGTTTCCCCCTAGTCCTTATATGTTCCAATGGCAGCTCTGCCCCACTGGTCCAGCTAGGGCTGGATCTTGGGGCTGAGGTCCAGGGCCCCACAGCCCGGGGGGGCAAATAACGACCCAGAGAGTGGCTGGTAAAGTGGCCAGATGTTAGTCCCTCACAGGCCAGGGCTTCCTCACTAGGCTGCTACTTCTTCTGTCTCTTACAGCTTCTAGATCTGGGGGCAAATGCAGGAGGCACTGGGAGAGCGACGGTGTTACCAGCCTGGGTGAACAGAACATTCTGTGCTTGATGCTGCTGAATAGATGTTACAGGAGGTGCCAGGCAGGCCTCTTAGGAAGCAGGCTCTACAGCTGTGGGGCCACCACTGAAAAGGGCTTCTTTCGTTGCTACCCTCCATACTTCAGATGGAGGGTACACATGGAGAAGGGTTTCTGTTGATGATCTTAGGTCACGTGATAAAGGAAAGTAGGTACATATGGGAAAAGATGTTACTTAAGTACTGAGGCCTCAAGCTATGCAGGGCTTTATATCTAAAAATCACTCTTTGAATTGGGCCTGAAAACGAATTGGAAGTCAGTGAAGGCAAGAAAGGAGCAGTGTTTTAACAATGAATAGAAGTCCTTGGTGGGCTGGGGTGTTCTGATAATTTGAAAAGCTTTTAAATAGAAGCCACAGTGGATTCTGAGATGGGCACTGGGTGAGTGGACTTCTCCCACGCTAGTAACATCCTGTTCCCTTCGGAGTACTTGGTGAGCCAGAATCCAATAAAACATCCTGGAAGACCCGTAATATCAAGGCAAAGAGAACAAGCGACCTTCCCTTTTTGTAATTATCTTTTCTCGTAAGAGGCAGACACTGAATTTAATAAAATACATGATAAAGGAAAGTGATGTGTTCAGATAAAAAGGACCAGATGAAATAAGAACCAGCCCAAACTGCCTTCCGCTGCTCAATAAGAACCTGGATTTCTTTTACATGTTAAAAAGAAAACCAAAACTTTGGATATGTCTGCTTAGCCTGTTGTATGGTGCTGGTGTCACTCACAGAAATGATGATGGTGATAATAATAATTTATAATAACTTAAAATACTTACTATTCATAGAGCACTTTTCCTAAGTCTTCAAAGTACTTCATATCATCATCATCATCATCATCATCATCATCATCATCATCATCTACAGTATTTGTATACCGCTCCACATCAAGCAGATTCTGGAGCAGTGAACAATAAAAAGACAAAAACAGATAAAAGAAACAAAAACAGTACATTGGAAACCAACTAAAATTACATTGGTGGTTGAAGAACAGAGAAGGCTTCCCAGAACAAGGAGGTCTTCAGCAGGCGCCGAAAGCAGCACAATGTCAGAGCCTGCCTGACCTCCAGAGGCAGGGAGTTCCACAGAAATGGAGCCTGGTGGACTTCAATCGGGCCAAAGGTCCATGAGGAACCACCAGGAGCATGCCATCTGATGACCTCAGCGACTGGGCAGGTTGGTATTGGAGGAGGCGCTCTCTCGGGAAACCTGGTCCCAAGTTGTTTCAGGCTTTGTACACAAGTACCAGAACTTCAAACCTGACCTGGTAGAGTATCCAAGTAAGTTAGTCCAGTTTGAAGTATCTGTTTGGTTTCTGGGCTTTTGTGTTAACAGAAGTGAGGACGTATTTCTACCCTATATGGGTTAGGTTATTCATCCACAATACCAGATGTACTGAACAACTATAAAGTGTGAAAAGTAAGCTGTAGATTAGTAAACGAGGAGCCCACAATGGAAGATATATATGGAGGCAGCTATAGACATAAACTTCAACTGGTACAAAATGTGGCTGCTTGGTTATTGGGAGGTACTATGTGGTTGGATCATGTGACACCTGCATTGTACCAGATGCACTGGCTACCAATTTAAAGTGCTGGTATTGGCCTTTAAAGCCCTAAAGAGTTTGAGACCAGGTTACTTGAAGGAACAGCTTCACCCATAGCAACCTGCCCACACTCTGTGCCCACCTGTCAAAGCAATAAGACTGGTAGGCACGAGGGACAGGGCCTTCTCAGTAGTGCCCCCCTGCCATTGGAACTCTGTTCCCATTCATGTATGCCAGGCCCCTTAATTACAGGTCTTCAAGTGTACCTAAAGATGTACCTGTTTTACTTTGGCATGTAACTGAGCTAGATTTTATTGTGCCATTGAGTTATCTGGTTTAAAGTGTAAATGTTGATTTTATTATTGCATTATTATTGTTTTTAACATTGTTGTATTATGTATTGTGGTTTTAAATTTTGTATGTCCCCTTTGGAGGGATTTCTCTAAAAGGCAGCTTATAAATATTTTAAATAAAATCAATTAAGTAAATAGACGATATCCCTCAGAGATGTTCTATGATCTCTGCTCATGAAATGACTGGCAATGTGCTTTATGATCCCTCCATATAACGGCCCTCTCATCAGTGTCTCACTGACCCCTTGACTTGTGAGATTACATGAGCATTCTAAAGAAAGAGCAAAGTTACAGGGGAAGGAAGTGGGTTATAGGTCTGTTCAATGGGTCAATCTGCCAGCTCACGGTATCATGAGGGGTGTGAATGTGCATCTTTTTTTTCAAAAATCAGTGAGTGAAAGCAAAACAGCAGCAACAAACCCATTTATTTATTTATTTATTTATTATTTACAAATGAATCCCAACATGGAATTCTCCTCAGAATTAGGAAGGCTTTCCTATTGAGGTATGTGCATTGGGCGTGTCAGCGGAAGCATGATTTACACTCCTTTGCTGTTTTGTTTTTTTTATGATTTCTCCATTCATTTTGTTTTTATGGTATTTTGGATTGGCCTTCATTGTACGACACCTTGAGCAGAATGTCTCTGGAAAGGTGGCCCATGAATTTAAGAACAGCTACACAGAAATACGCTAATAAGTCTCGGCAGGGTCTTACTCAGGGGAGGCTGGTGACTCCTATGGCAGTGGGGCTTCTTATCCATTGCAGCTTTTATTCTGAGCTTTATAGGAGCTATCCGTGCACTACATGGTGGTGGGCCTATTTGGGGGGTGGAGTTCAGCACCATGGATATGTTGGCGTGTGAGCAGAGTTGGGAGATTTATAATCCTATCTGTGTGCTAACAGACGCCTGAAATTCCACACACAGATCTTCCAGATCTCACCTCCCTACGCAGCGTGCAGCATGCTGTGTCGGTGCCAGTTTTGGCCAGCCCAGTCTGCCCTGTAATCAGACTTGCTTCCAGCTTCCCCGTTGCAGATTAATCCATGGAGTCAGGAAACACTCTGGAACACCACAGGTCAAATTCTACCTGTTTATTTACTTAGCAAGTAAAGTTCTACAGAGTATACATTTCCTAGTTACAGTCCATGTGCAGAGTATAAATGCATAGCAAGCATTACATCCAGTGGAGTAAGTTGAGCTTCACTCCACCTCAGCAAAGACGTTACATTGTTGCAGGAACAAAGTCTAGCAAGAAGAACCAGAAGAAGAGAGAAAGCAATCCACCTTCTCTCTAAGATGGCTTCAGACAGAAAACAAATTAGCACGTCATCAGAACATACAAACCATGTGATTAACTCATATTGTTCTCACAGTCTAGGTTCCCATGAGAAAACACAAGATCCCAGCAAGACACAACAAACCTGTTTACAGCCATTCTGTCCCTTCCATGTGTAAACAATGTGCTGCAGCTGGTAAAGTGATACATATCACAACAGGATAGCTCCTACAAAGCTCAGAATCAAGGCTGCTGTTCAGGTGGCAGCCTTTGAAAACCATGGTCTCTCCACTGCAGCAGGACAGAGAGCCAGGCAATAAGCTTTCCCCTTCAGCCTAGTGGTCAGGTGCCACGCCACGCTCCCTTGCTCCAGCAGTTCTTCACTGCATCTTCTGAAAGGCCCCATCCAGTGGCCTAAGAAATAAGAGCCTTATTCAAGCAAGAACATCAGCAAAGGAAGATCAGCCTGGCCCAAAGTGCATGTAAATGCTCACTTATAGCTCACCACCTTGTTCTGGCCTTGAAAAACTCATCTCCCTCCTCTTCCTCTACCTCTTCCGTACACTCCCCTTCCCTTGTGTGTCGTCATTTTAATTGGTAAGCCTGATGACAGGGCCTCTCCCTCCCCCCCCCTCTCTCATTGATGTGAATCACTTTGGGAGACCATAAAAAGCGGGATAAAAATGTAGTAAATACATAAATAATAAACAGAACTCCTCTCTTATAGAATTTTTCCGATTCCCGGGCTGAGCCCTACTAATGTTGTAAACAGGTTCTCTGGGGCTAAGACTTAATAAGCCCTTCCTCAGATTAAGCCCCACTAGCCCCTCAATAAAATGTCTCTAGTTAGCCATCAAATGTGGTAACCTTAGAAAAACATGCAAATGCCAAAGTGTGGCAGGTGGTATCCTGTCTTGAAATGTGCAATATCCATCAGGTTACCGGCAGCAGTCCCACACTGTCTCATGATATGCTTTGGCCTTTTTTTGGTCCTCCTGGATACATCCAACTGTTTGGAGTCAATGGAGGTTGTTTGGGGGTTCTTTTTAGCCCCACCCCTGCAAGGGGGTAGAATTTTGTGGGGGGAAAGAAAGGGGGGAGGTTTTTTTTAAAAAAACCTTCCAGAGCACCCCAGTCCCAATCCAAATCAGTGCTGCGCTCACTTACATGGAGGTAAAGAAAACTAGCACACATGGCTCCACCATGCATGCTAGACAGAATGCTTAGTTTGGCCCCGAGTATCAGCTCAGTTACTAGGGTGTTGAACATAAGAACATAAGAAGAGCCCTGCTGGATCAGACGAAGGGTCCATCTAGTCCAGCATTCTGTTCACACAATGGCCAACCAGCTGCCCACGGGAAACTCACAAGCAGGGCTGGTGCTACCATTAGGTCAACTAGGCAGCTGCCTAGGGTGAAGGGCTAAAGGGGGCACCAGAAATAGGGAGGGAGGACTCAAGTGGGAAGGCCCCCCCACTAAATATCTGATCTTGCCTAGGGCACCAAACTGCACCAAACTGCCTTGCACCGGCCCTGCTCACAAGCAGGACATGAAGTGCCAGTGGCGTAGCGTGGGTTGTCAGCACCCGGGGCAAGGCAAGTAATTTGCGCCCCCTAACCCGTGGATTTTAGCACTCGAGTCTCTTCCACTAGATTAGTTAAAGAAACCCTTACCCCCTAAGCACATGTATTGTTTGTTATGAAAATACTGATGTAATTAAAGTAAAATGTATCTAAATACAAGTTTTATTTTCAAACACTTTATTGAGTGCGAACATGCATTACACATTCTCCACATTTTCAGCAGGTCTATGAATACAAAACTACAAATGTAGGTAACCTAGCATGGGCCATGCTATTATATGTATGTACAGTACTCCAGTAGACTGTAATTCCTGGCCTGCTGTTATTCATCTCCAGATCAACATTCTTAAGGGCTGCAATATATTATTCTGGGTGTGGGTGTAGGTGTGTACGTGCGTGTGCACACATCTTAGTAATACTTGGAAATGATAGAAAAATTAATTCTGTGAAGTTTGCCTCAATTCTGAGATAGTGCATATGTGGGAGGCAGGAGGGAGAATGGACTATACAGAATGGAGATTTCTCCGTCACATGAAACTTTAATCTAAAACATCAATTTCAAAGATTCCTACCAGGGAATAGAAATTGGAGCCTAAAATCATCTTTTGAATGTTTGATCATTCACACTAAGAAGTCTCTAGCGCCTATACAAGGTGCTAGTTTCTTGACCTGTGAACTCAAGCAGTGTTGAGTTTAAACCCTTAAACCTCACTCCTAAAATGCATTTTCTTAGAATAAATTTCTGATAGAACTTACCGTACTTTCAAGTTTAGTGTGCCAAATTAAGGCACACTTTCAAATGCATGACTGGCCTATCTCGGTTGTTTTGATTTCAGATGTGAATCTCATAGCTTTCAATTGTCAAATACTAATAACTATTGCATGTTATCAACAAAATGCTGTCAGATTCTAAATGCCATTACATGGCAGCCATCAGTTACTGTTAATATGATATACCAAGTACTTTGTTGATTATTTTACAAGAAAGACATTAGTGGGGAGGGATTTATCAGTGGTTGCTCAATGAGAGTATCCGTTACATCTGACAAGCCAGCCACTACTGATTTTCCTCTGCAAATGTGTAGCTAGCCCAGTGCTTTTTTTCTGGAGAAAAAGGTACCGGAACTCTTGGGTTACATTTCCTCGGGAGTAGATGGCGATTAAATTGTAATGCAATTAATAGAAGAAAAGGTGCTGGAACTCAGTTCCGGTGAGTTCCACCAGAAAAAAAGCCCTGAGCTAGCCACACATGAATGTTAGGTGTTTTCTAGCACACTTTCAGTTCATCATAGCAGTGGTGAGGCTAAGCGGTGCCCTGCATGAACCCCACAACATTTCCCAGAATCCTGTGCCATGTGCAGGCATTCCATGGTAGATGTGCAGTGGGTTTCATGGCCGAGCGGGGACTAGAACCCGGATCTCCCAAGTCCCAGTCCAACACTCTCACCACTATGCCACACTGGCGTAGTGTAGCTTTGTACACAGCTTTGTGTAGCTGTCAAAATCTGCCTTCGCTAGGTCAAAAGGGGCCAAAATCATTTCCAGGTCTATTTTCTCAAAAGCCATTTCCCTTTAATCTGTCCTTTCCAAATGGTAAGTTTAATGAGAACTTCAGGCATATCTCAAGCAAAAATGTGGGCACTGGCTTTTTTTTTCTCCTCCTCCTCCTCCTCCTCCTCCTCCTCCTCCTCCTCCTCCTCCTCCTCCTTTTCGTTTCCTTTCTATCCCCCCCCCCTTCTTTCTCCTCCCTTTAAGCCTCGGTGTCTATGTATTCAATTCAAATGTATTTCAAATAAGCAACAAACCTGGACACTATTGAACACTCCTGGAGTACCGCTGAAATAATAGGTGTATTTCGCCAAGGAAGCCTGCTTTCCTTTTCAAGTGACTGTATGCATTATTGCAGCTTCTCCTGATAATGGCTCATTTAATGGCAGGGCCAAGATGCAATCAATCTTTTCTCTCTCTCTTCGCCTCCCCCCCCCCCCCCCATTGCACTGCTTGGCTGCAAGCACTCACCTAGCAGGCTTGGAGCTGCTAAAGTTCGCTGAGGGTGGAGTGGCTGCTACTTCTTGACCTCTGTGGCTTTTTGAGAGGGAGTGGGGGGCGGGGAGGGGCGGAGAGACGGGTGAATTTGCAAGCAAAAAAAAGGAGGAGGAGGAGGAGGAAAAAAGGACAGACAGACGGAGGAGAGATCCTGGATGATGTTGAAGTAAGCCGTTTTGCCTTCCTCTGTAATTAGACTTTCACCTGAACTCTTTACAGTGACTTAAGTTACTCGGAGCCCCTCTGCTGTGGCTGCCTGATTGCCCCCCTCCAACCCCCATTGATGAAAACGCAGCATCAATTTCCCCTAAACAATAAGGGGGGGGGGAGAGATTAGTAAAAGTTCACTTGATCACAATGAGAAGGCTGATCATTACAGGGCAATGCAAGCCAGATGTAAGAGA
The DNA here is from genome assembly GCA_021292165.1 of Shinisaurus crocodilurus. NCBI lineage: Eukaryota > Metazoa > Chordata > Lepidosauria > Squamata > Shinisauridae > Shinisaurus > Shinisaurus crocodilurus. The sequence goes on from CM037879.1 coordinate 164,117,503, forward strand.
AATGTTTGGAGACTAGAGAGAGGAAGGCAGACTGCAGCTACAGTAGAGATTCTCTTTCCTTCCCAACCAAGCTAGGAAGGGTGGGCAGCGTTTTCCTCTGCGGAAAGATTGAGAAGAGGAAGAGGAAGAAGAAGGAGTAGTCGCGAGCCTTTACAGGGCTTTTCCTTCTGGTCCGGTGGAGAAGCCCTGCAAGATCAATAAACCTGGGTTCTGTATGGGCTCTCGCTCTAGGCAGCAGCTCTAGGAAGCAGATTCAAAGGGAAATCCCTTCCTTTTGTTAAAGGATCGACGACCCCGGAGAGAAGGAGAGATCGCTTCCACTTGGGTCTACGTGGGAGGGGAAATTAGGTTTTGTGGGCGGCGACCCGGCGGCTCGGATCGGATTCGCACAGCCAGCACTGCAGAGAGAGTGAGTGAGCCAGGCAGGGGCAGAGAGCTGCGAGTGCGAGCGCGCCCCCCCAGATGTTGCGCCCGGTGCGGCCGGCCCCCCCTGCACCCCCCACGCTACGCCTCTGTGAAGTGCAACAGCACCCTCACGGCCATGTTCCCCAGCAACTGGAGTATATAAGCATGCTGACTCTGTTGTGTTAATGTTTACTATGTGTATGACTGGTATCAAGGTAGGCATGGTTGGGTACCTGCTAGGGCCCAAACCCAGTAGGGGCCCCACTGACAAGAGTCCCCTAGACTTGCTGCTCCTCTTCCTCCATTGCAACCTGCTTGTTCACCTGCCTCTCACTCTGGCCCAGACAATGGTGGTGGTGAGGAGGAGGAGCAGGAGATGCCACGTCCTACTTGTTCACTGGCTCTCCACGTTAAGCAAGCAACTGGTAGCAATGAGGAGGAGGAGGAGGAGCAAGAGCAGCTGGTGACAATGGCGGGTGGCAGAGAAGGCAGACTCACTGAGGGAAGGGGGCCCATGGAGAGTGCCTTGCCAAAGACCCTCAGAAACCTGGAGCAGGCACTGATTATGCGGCAGATTACCATGGCAGGATCCTGAGTTGCAGTTAGGTTCTGCCAGGTCCCTTAAAGCTCAGACCCTGAGACTCAAGGGGGCAGAGCCGGGAAATAAGGAGCAGTACCTCTCATAGTTAAGGCGATGGAGCCTAATGGAGTCTAGCAGGGGCACTTCCTTTGAAGGAGCAGGTCCACAACTTGGCAGTGATTGATTCGTGGATGGTGACTGCCGCAAAGAGTGCCTTCCCCCAGCTTTGCTTAGTGCCCCAGCTGTGCCCACTTCTGTGGCTCAGCTCAATGCTCTTGTGAACTTCCCTTATTTTCTTTTGGAATAGCATTTATTACTTATTGTGTTGGGGAAGCGGTGGGGCTCTGGTTGACTAACTGCTAGCTGGTCTTTTAGTGGGTTGCTGTGCTGCTGTCGAAATATTGATTGTTTGTGGCATATTGTATTCGTATCCGACTGTATTGCGTCAGCTTTACGTCCGCAAGCTGCTTGACTGGAAAGCCGGTGTGTGTGTGCATGCGTGCGTGCGTGCGCACATAATGGAAATACAAAAGTTAGCCAGCCCTCCGCAATGAAGCTGCATTCTCTGCATCTAAATCATGGCTTCTAAATGTTTACTAAGCAAAGAATATTCTTCAGCTTCTCATGGCAACTTTGGGCGACAGGTCTAAATATGAGGAAGCCTCTTCTTAACTGGCAGCACAAATGCATTCCCTGCCTCTGCCGTTGTTAGGCAGCCAAAGTATAAATGCCCTCCATCTTCTCCGAGTTGCTTTCAAGAGTGGAGTTTTCTTCCCATCATCTCCTTTTCTCTAGGCTTCACATGCTCCATTCCTTTAATCATTCCGCATTTGATGTGCTTTATAAAACATTTACTGTTCCCTTGAATTCCCTCCAGTTTGTTGTTAAGTTTTAAAATGTGACGCACCAACGTGGGGCATGCCTCTCCGGCGATGGCCTAACTGCGGCTGAGAAAAGCAAGGCTATATCTTGGATATGAGCACTATGTTAATGCATCCCAATATAGCATTGCCTTTTTTTATTGAGCGCCTTGGGCTTTTAGCACTTTTTAAAAAAAAAAATATATCTTCCACTTGGAAGTCTTATCATAAAAATGTGAGCCTGTTAACTTTTCTTTCTTTCTTTCTTTGAAAGAAGGAGCCAGTTTTCTAGTAGGATCCAATGGCCATGGTAGCAGGAACTCGGGAATGTCTGAATGGTTGTTGCTGGTTAAATGGAAGGACTGGGCTATGGAGCATTCGCAATCACTCCTCCCCGCACCTCTGCCCAGATCCCAAACTTGCCCAGCTGCTAGAAAATGCACCTATACCTCCTGTTAGATTGGTTGGGCAGGAGGCATAATCCTCCGATAAGCATGCCTGCTCCATTTCAAGAGAATGGCCAATGAATTATATAAATGTTAATGTGTACTCTAAAAGCTGAGAAAACCAAAGTCGAATGGCTCCCCCCCCCCTTAAATATACATGGACGTCAAAAACAACACAGAGGCTTGGGGTGCCTCAAAGACTAGCAGATTTATGATGGCATAAGTTTTTATAGACTAGAGTCCAGATCAGCAGATGCATGAAATGTTATCCTCATATATATATATATATATATATATATATGGGGGGGAGAGAGAAAATGTAAACGTTGAGGTCAAATAGCAATGAAATGTAAGAAGTGCAGTCATTCTCCCTATTACTTAGGCCTGATTCATGATTATTTGACCAGATATGAGGCCTAGGAAGGAAAGAATTCTACTACTGTTTATATGACACTTCTAATTAGCAAAATGCTTTACAATCCTTGTTTGGCATGCCCCAGGGACATTTCTGTGAAATATCCTTCTTTTACAAAAACAGAACTGAGAGCGCAGATAGGGGGCTAGGGCTCTAAGTGGGGTGGGCTGAAGCTTCCATTCTCCGGCTGGAAAATCCCCCAGAATGCGGCAAAGGGGAGTTCAAACCACTTCCAGCATGCTGAAAATGTTACCTCTGTCTTCGCCCCGTGATTGGAGCTGGTGGGTTCCGCAGCTGTCACTTAGCTGGATAAGGCGGCAAGGGTGGCAAGGCCGAGACACATGCCTAGAAAGGTTTCAGCACTCAGCAGGCAGTGGGAGACAGCTGCAAACCTGCAGGACTGGCCAGGTTCTGGAGAGGCCATCGGGGCCATGGCCATGTTCCCAGATAGAAGTCTGTTTGCTGCATTTCGGACCAGGTGAATTTTCTGAGCTGTTTTTAAAGGCAGCCCCACATAAAGAGCATTGCAGTAATCTATCCTGGAAGTAACTAAGCTTGGATAACTGATGCCAGATCTGTCTTCCCTAAGAAAGGCCACATGGATGAATCAACTCAAGCTGATACAAAGCACTGCTGGCAACCGCCACCACCTGAGCATCCGGGGAAAGCATTGGGTCCAGGAAAGCAACCTCATCCAAGGTAGGCTGTATATCAGGGGTGGGGACCCTCAGGCTCGGGGGCCAAATTGGGCCCTCTGGAGTGCCCCAGATTGGCACATCCCCTTCCCCTGACCCCACCCCCTTTCCCCTGAATGCCCCTTGCCCACTGATTAGTGGTTTCCCAGCTTTTATGCAGCTTTCCCCCCATTCTAAAGGTTGAAATGCCTCTCCTGAGGTTTTAGGCACTGGCATTAAGAGCTTTAAACTACAATATGCCGGTAATTTGTGTGTGTTGGCCCCGCCTACTTTTGCCTTCAGCCATGCCCTTTTTGCCTCTGGCCCCACCCACCACTGGAATACAGCCCCCAAGAGCTGCTCCGAATTTAAGTCGGCTCTCAGGCTGAAAGAGGTTCCCCACCTGTGCTGCATAGCCTCTCACAGATTACCAGAATTAATCACTACTAACAAAACCTCTTGTCTTGTCCGGATTACATTTCAGCTTGTTTACCCCTGTCCATTCTTGAACTGATTCCAGACACTGATCAATTCCTTCCACTCCCTCCCTAGCATCGGACGATGGAAAAGAGAGGTAGAGCTGCATGTCATCAGCATGTTGACCATATCATACTTAGGGGGCAGCAACCAATATTGCCAATTCACTTCTGTGGTCCAAGGCCCTT